>JAQGCM010000063.1:0-44494 GCA_034699705.1 Hymenaphorura dentifera
CAAAAGTTCTCTTATTGCGCCGTGTACATCGCACTTATTACTCTCACGTTCTTTAATCAAATCTGGCAGTGCAACACAACACAATCACATAAAATTCTCAAAATCGATGAAGTAAGACAAATCTGACTGTTATTCAGTTGTAGTCCAATCCAAACTGCAAAACCACGTTCGCAATTTAAATCTAAATTTAAAACCAACTCACATTTATCAAATCGAGCTCGGCTAATGCCAAAGTCTTTCCCTTGCTTAACTAGGAGATATATTTAGACACTGCTCGGATGCATCAGAGCCACAGCCAAGCAACGTGCTTTACCGGAAGTGAGTAAGTCCTTGGACTTGAATTCAGAATTTGGGCAACAGCGTCAACACGAAAAATCTTGAAGCACAACTATCTTGCTCTTGCTCAAATCATTAATTATTTATTTTAATGACTACTGCCAAACTCGGCTATCATTAGTTGTCTTGTGACAAGGACTTGAATCTGTTCTGGAGATAGCTATTTCCCACTAGCACACAAAGTGTGTGTAATCTTGCAACAAATCACGGAGAATTTATTATTTTCAATTTTTTGAAATGACACCAGTGAGAGGAGTACAAGTGAACAATGCGTGCAAGAGAATGTTAAGTGGTAGACTGACTGCCTGCTTGCGTCAAAAAAAGGACTGCGAGTACTGAAGAGCAACGTAACAACGTAAGTTGAAAAAGAGGAGAGGTCTTATTTCTTGCACTTTGGGTTGCTCATGTGCTTGTGCCACATTCACGCCAACCTTTACTTCCAGGGGTAAAAATCCCATAAGGAAATTAAAACTTAGCTCAGAGTCAGACCAACAAAGATTTTCACGAGAATTCCAATTTATTCTAAAGCACACGACACGCAACGTGGAATGGAATGGGACCTCGAATAGCACTCTAGTTAACGCCACATGATCTGAATGGGTGACCTTTCATTGTTGAGGTGCTCAACGTTCGATGACAAAGACAAGGTTGTCTATTTCCTTGGGTCCCACCCTTCTAGCCAGCAAACAGCCTGGTCTCTGGTCATTCTACCGCCTTGGAAAAGACCGCGAGGGGTCAATATAATTAAAGTCGAGGAATGAGGAGGACCAAACGTTTCTCATCGAGTCGCTCATAATATCAATACTTATTTCCGACTCTATTCTTTGTTTTCAACGTTAGGAGCAAATGAAGCGAAACGGAAATGAATGAGTCCCATTGTTAGGAAAAGATCCCGTTTCACGTTCAGTACAAAGTCAGACCTAATGTAATCCAGATGTCCGTCTCCTAAAACTGCTTCATTTACAAATACTGGACCTGGACTTGGACATTGGACTCGTTCCTTTCCTTTCCGTGGTATTTAAAGTCTTAGCTTACGTTGGCTACAATTACTTACTACTACTGTACTGCTGGTTTGAATGTTTACACTTTAAGAAGAAGCTGCAAACGCTTGCTTTGGCTTTCTCACGAGAGCAGCGTCTTCCATTGTTGGCCACTTAGAACAAACGCCACACCTGCTTTCTTTCTGCTTATTAGTTGCATTAGGTACAGAAAGAGCTTCGACCGTTGCATGCTACAAAACTTTTAAAAGTGAAATTGAAATGAATACAACAACTACTTAGGAACCAACAACCTGATGAGGTTGTCCGTCCAGGGAATTTTTTCTCAGCGTAATGATGATTCCACCCGTTTCCTGTCTGATCCATCTAAACTACTTTTTGTATTCTGTGCAGTAGTGTATAATAAAGATATTCTTCCTCATACCCCGGAACAAGCAACTAAAGCATAAAAAGTGGTAGTTTGCAAAAATGTGTACATTATGCTTGTCCAACATGCGAAATGCATTCCAGCACAACGTCCGTTTCTCAAACAGGAGTGCCTTTGTAACTTTTGTGAATAATGAATCTGACTCATGCTTACCTGCCGTGCACACAAAAGGGTCATGCCATGAAGATAATTTTTTCAAAAACAAGTCTAAACAACTTGTTCCAGAGCTTCACAAGTCATAATAAAAACACATAATGCACAGCACACCCTTTCTGTGCAAAGCATTCATCGAACCTTTTGCTGTAATGGACTTTAATTGACTTTAAATAGTCATCAATGTGCAAATCAACTACCTGTCTCGATAAAAAAATCTACACTTTTCTTCCTGCCATCCTACCTCGGTCCAACACATTAATACAACTCCGTCCGTCAGTCCGTCTAGACCAATCGTGGGAAATCTAGTATATTACATAAACTATGATGTAGTGTTAAGTACATAATATGCGAATATCCGGTTCCTCAACACATTACTTGTTCAACCAAACCAAACCTAAGAATTTTCATGTTTTCTCCATCTGGCCATGTTCTTTTTTAAAAGGAAAAAAACTGATTTACATTGAAAAAGAATAAAACTAGAGAAGGTGTAATAATATGGTCGTTTCAATTGATCTCAGGCCAATGGACTTTCCACTCAATTCATTCACCTAAAACAGCCCAAGTCCAGTCCAGTCCAGTCAGTCTCTTCTTGATAGAGACACATAAATAAAAGAATTCATTACACTTTCAATTGCAAAGTTTTATTTATCTGAAAAAAAGTCGACTGAATGGACACGAAATTGGATAACAATTGCCATTATTCTAATGTTATATGAATGTCCTAACTCATAAGAAAGAGGTAATTTCAATTTCAATTGAAACTTCTAAGGATACGGATTGGATGGATGGCAGAAGAAGAAGAGAGGACGAGGACTCCGTAGACGTTTGAAAGATAGAAGGAAGGAAAAGTGTCTTGTCCACGATTTATTGCACATTTCAGGATTTACCAAGTCAAGCAGGAGAGCTGTCAAGAAATTTTCACGGCTCTCGAGGAATTTCCTCTTTGTTGTAACCATAAAACAAACGTTTGTCTTCCACAGCACATATACACATACTACCAAAACTTGCTTGCTTCAAGTTCAATTCTTGAGTCTTTGGCGTTCAGGACCTCTCAAGATAAATGACACAAAGTACAGAACAAAGCGTCTTCCTTACACACATGCATTTATGCCTACATCACACTCATCTCTTTGCTTGTTAGTTGTATTATAATGCAACAATTTGCAATTCCTATTAAGACAACCGGCGACTTGTAACAAATATCTCCAGCGTGGTCATAGTTTCTTGCAACTAACTCCGACGTCCGACCAGCACGACCAGCAGCAGCAAAAGCGTTCAACGGTAGAACAAAGAAATAGCGAGACACCAAGACATGTTGTTCAGATCTTTCAATGTTTTCATAGACACTCTCTTATACAATACAAGCCGACAGAATATATTCTGAAATCTCACTAATTTTAAAATATTGTACTACAAGCAGACCTTTTCTTTGTTTTAAATCAAGTAAGAAATTATTCCGCCTACTTTTTCTCCTAGGCACACACTCAATTCAACAGTGTGCCTCATGTCACGGGCCAACCATTCATCCCAGCTTGCACCACAAGCACAGAACGTAGTCAACGTAGCAAACAACCCGATCTGCCCACATTCCTCGACCACAACTAACAAAGGTGATAATTTGATGAAACCAAGAACGGAGGCTGTCCAAAATGCATCAAACTGATACTTTTATTCTCTCTGCCAGGCTTTTTCTTTGTAATTAGAAAAAAAGAGCAGCTGGAAAATGTTGGCTCAACAAAGGAATATGTAGGCATGCCCCTTGGCCCGCAATCTAATGTAATCCTCTGCTCTGATCGTGCGTTATCCAAGAAGGACTTGATTTAAAAAAAAGTGGGGACTTCCGACTGCGGACTAGTACGGACCATATTTAAGGGGAAACCCTGATACAGATTATCTGCCTAAAATACGGTAGTAGCCATTTAACTTATTTCCCACTTCTTCTACTAGTGACCAGAAAAACCTCTGGACCAGATGTAACTCGACCATAATAATTTAAAGCCCTTGTTCGGAATTGGATGAAGGAGCCGTCCCTTTGGCTCCTCGTTCGTGTAATGCCTGGATGCCACGTGCCAAAAAAGCTGCCGAGTGACTCTCATCTTCAGGAAAGAGAAATAAACTATGCAGCCATCTGCTCTCCTTCCTTCAACAATAAAAACCGGATTTTACTCTTTGTCTCCAAACCAAAACCTTGTTGGGGTTGAACGCCGCTAGATTGTTGTTGCTTAAAAACGTTTAATGAATAGGGCGGACTTCTTAAAGATAAATTCTACATATTCGCAAGCCGAGTCAATTCATAAAATGACTAGGTGTCAATGCCTTATTTTTCGGATTTTAGATCCACTTGGAAGAAGTCAAGAGTAAAAGTTCGATTTGAATTGCGAATTGCAAATTGTAAATACCATTTTAGAATAAGCTTCCACGGCTTATTTATGTTAACAGTCAACACCGAAACCAAAATAGTCTGAGCATTCCAACATCACAACCATCAACGTTGTTGTGTTAACCTTGTTCTTCTAGAGGTAACTGAAATCGTACGTCAAGTTCTACCGGCTTTCAAACTGTTTATGAGATGGGAAAAAAATATACACTGATGACTTTGTTACGAAACCGAAATCGATTTAGAACTCAAACGGATCCAAACCAAAATAAATATAGCAGCAAATTATTTCGGTGGATTCTAATCCCGACTCTAGCTAAAATTGTAATTTAAATTTGCAAAAAGAAATAAGAAGCAGTACTTTAAATTAAAGTAAGCAAACCTTAGGCTACACAGTAAAATTTGAACGCCAGTCCTTCTAGAAGCGGCTCTCTAAAAGGACACCAAATCACTGCGGCAGTATCCAGTGTATTGGGAATCAGGTTGCTAATTGCAAATAAAGTGCATTTGAATGCATGTTTACAATTATATTGCACGCACAGGAAAGAATCCTTCATCACGAGAGCTCCAATGAAATTTATTCCATGAATGATAAGTCCATGATTCGTTCACCTTCGACTTGTCCAATCTCGTCGTGAGCACGCAGTTTGTATAAAACGTGTGAAATGGGTAAAAGAAAGCAGAAAAGTGAAAGACACCAAATCAAATGAATAAATTGAAGTGAACCGGAGCTGAGGATAATCCAATTAACTCCAACCCCAAGTTACGTGCAAATTGAGGTCAATTCCCAGGGTTCAAGAGACACTGAAATTGTTCAGTGGTAGTAAATGAAGTTAACCCTCACCTCAACATGAACTCTACTCTTTACTAGTTGCGAAGATATTTACCTAAATAGCCAGAAAATAAGAGCAGAAAACGAAAGTGTTGGGCTGATATTAATTTTATGAGTACGCTAACTTGATGGAATGCAAATGTCATTGCAAAACATCAATGAAAGTTTGAAAAGAAGCATGTGGATGGAGTACATTAGGAAGTAGAAGTAACAGGCTTTGACCGGCTGATATCATGTGAGTTTTGACTATCAAATGGCGTTGCATATAAAGTTGTAATTGATGGAATTTTATTTTTTATGAGGCTCAGGCTCAACCCAAGATAAGATCAAAAGCGGATGATTAAGAAATTTCATTCACTGCAACTTTTTTATACTGCTTAATTCTGAAAAGATTTACAACTATTGGTTTCTGGCTATTCTTTTTCGTTTCCTCTTTTGTTACAAGATTCAAAGCTTTTGATGATTTTGTCTCCGAGAAAGGTCATAAACTCAAATCCGTTTGCGAATTAACATTCATCAACCGTAACTGCATGAACTCTAACAGAATAGAATTTCATTCTATCTGTGGTTCTTTTCTTTTGAATGGGATGAGCTTAGTACATATTGTGTTGTAAGGGTGACAGTTGACAGAGAGAAGTGGTCAACAAAATGCTTTTCTTTGTAAACTACACCCTAACAAAAATCGCATATTTTTCATGGACTACGAATAAAAATCCATGAATCCGGTGTGGTAGGTCTTGCTTGAAATTCGCACTAAGGTAGTTCTTAATATATGCATGAAAGAACCAAGTACAAGTACTTGTAAATTACACTCACGGTCAGACCGATTTGCGGACTACATGGCCTGGCCTATCTACTGGTTCATGCCCTCAAAATTTCTAACGTCAAGGTAGGAAGAACACATGCAAATTTAAGCCATCGCAATGCACAAAAGGGAAAAGTAACAAATAATTTTTTTCCAGCTGCAGAGCTAGAGCGTAAGGAGAACAATGACGAATTGACTTTTTAAGATTCTACCAGTACAACAGTAAGAATAGCCTAACAAATTGCAGTCTTAGGAGTTGGGACTAGTAATATGTTGCTACATTCAGATCATAAGAGACATGGCAAGATTAATATGATAAAAAATAAAAACCTTCTTTACTCATGACTACTACAGGAATTCATTCCTGTTGTGAAGTTGTGATCCGTCTACCTGCAGTGCTGCAATACTGCATGCAAGCTCAATTGTATTTTTGCAATTTTGTGCACACGTGAGAGCTAGCACATTAAATTCCATCTCTCGGACGTTATCCCATTCATAAGTACATGTAGATTTTTGCACAAACGTTAGGCAGAAGTGCATTGCAGATTTCAATTGAAATGCAATCCTGTGCTGTGCATACATTCGCAGGTTAGTGACCATCATATATGTTTTTTTTTGCAAATAGGAAGGAATAGTATCCTGTTTGTTCCATCATGTATAAAAAAGCAAGCCGATGTTTCGGTGTGCCAAGACAAAAAAAATCACCCCACTTTAATAAGAGAGCAAAAATCAAGTTTCCACAAATGTCCAGTCCTTATGTTTGTGATCTCGCAATCATCCTTCCACTTAGTAGTGGCCCAGAGCATTACATAAAGGCTGCAGTTTATTGTCCAATTACCAATTTTTATCATGTTCGGCTGCGATACTACCAGTTTGGTTTGAGCGATTTAACCGTAGAATTCGTAAGGCCTGATGAAAACATCTTTCAATTCATTTTATAAATCGGGTGCAATGGTAGTGACAATTGGACATCGAAGTCAAGTGCTGCTAAGATTTCATACCCTTTTTTGGTCTGACCATACCATGCATTTCCCATAATATTCTTTCAATTTGCCAATTTACAATTTTAGTTTTTTTTTTTATTTTTTTTTAATTTTTTTATGATAACTGGAATTTTTATTGCACCAATTAGTTAAAGCTAAAATACAAAATCACACACATTACAATATCGCCAATCAGCAAACCGTCACAAAAAGGGGAAAACAGCACATTTTAGTACGTTGTGAAGTTGTGATATAAGCCAAATGATTCTTGGATGCCACGTAATACTGACTGTGTGAACTTTTGGCAGTTCGTAATAGCTGACTGAGCAAATTGGTATCTCTCACCTAACGCCTGGCACTGGCACTAAAGCCTTTGCCACCGGACTTAATATCATTAACTTTTGAGTTAGTCTAAGCCTATTTGTTGTGTGCAACACTAAGGATTTACGGTGCGGCAATTGTAGTTGTCCATTACACTTAAATGTAATGTGTCAAGAGAGCTGTGCTCTCGTAAATTCCTGACTCCATGCCGTGCGAATTTAGAGAAATACAGGAAGTGTATTAATGTCATTTGTCAAAATGTGATCGGCCTGAGCCGAGTAGCTTACCTTTCTCCATTTAATTCCTCCAGCTGTGACTGTGGATGCCCAGAACGCCCAATTTCTCCTTTGTCTCCCTGAAATTAAACAAGTCATTCTAGATTAAGTTTCACATAGCAGTACTATTCATCTTAATTTTTGTAAGTACACTCTCAAGGCATTATAACTGTACAGAGTAGTAGGAGGAAAAATATTATAGAGCATCTTTGCATTGTTGTTATTGTCTACTTCAGTCGTTCAGAATATTCGCATCTCAGGAGTACTAAGTGCTCGTCATACCTCTTGCATGTTATGCCTTAGTTTCAGCCAGCTCGTACTAGGCAATGAAGTATTGTGTATTTTTTATCGGAATCGAGAATCTGTCTTACAGATAAATCGTTTGTTTCAAGATATCCGACTATATAAGTTAGGTTAGAGCAGAAATTCAATACAAATTAGTCAGGTGCATGCGGTGGACTATAAATTTGCAAACTATTGAAGGAAGGTGCTCAATTGAATTTTGAAAAATATATTAGCTCTTGTCAAAACAGAGAACTACGACAGAACTACGACAGAAAACATGTCATTCCAGGCACTCCAATCATAATGCACTTTAAAATTAACAATTAAACCCTAAACCGTTACAATAATTATGAAACAAAAACTACATACCTCCCACTAAAAAAATCATGGGAAGTGATCTGAATCTCAACAGAACAAAGGCAGAGCCAAACCGCACTAAAAATTGGCAAGGAGTAGAACAAAGCCCTGAGGAGGTCAAATCCGTGTCTTAAAAACCTAAGTATTCATTCTCCTATGAAATCGTGCCGTGTTCATCATTGTTCATTTCCGCAAACATAAGGCATGAAGGAAGGAACGTACGTTAGATAAAGTCAATTTTTTTACTCCCGCCTTAAATGATTGCCTAAATTTAATTTACAGGGTTATCCCATTCCAAGTCAAGCAAATGCAAATGCCAACGTAAGATTGCCTTAATTGGAACACCGCTCTGGCAGAAAAAAATGGACCAACCTCACGATGTGCAGAAAGCAAAAGAAATGTTTTGCACAAGATGTGCAGAAAAGTACACAGTACTAAACTAACCTAGTCTTGATTATATGGCCAAAATGATTCTATTATGGCGCATCAGAGCAAAGCACAAATTCATTCTTTCCTGTCATCTCTCTTTTCCTTCAAGTCAAATTGTTCCAAGGCGAAAAAAAACCAATGCCAAAGGAGTTGAAACGTTCCGAATTTTTCGGTTGGACGAACAACGGTCTAGTTCATCCTGAATCATTTCATTGCCGTACGCAATCAAAAAAAAACCATGGCTAATAATTCTTGGTAAAAAATGACATTTGAAATGAACAGCACATCACATCCATTCCACACATACTATAAACAATCATTATCATTATACAAAAGTGCGTTCATTCACTACACTGCATTCATCTTTTATTCAATCTGTCTGTAATGTAGTGTCAAGTTCGCGTCCTGCTCTACCCCCATTAGCTCAATTCACAGAAAGAACTCTCATTCATATTAACATTACAGTAGAAATTCATCGAACTCAAAAATGAAAACTCAGAGTCAGAATAATAGCTGGCAAATACGCTCGCATTCGCATACCTGTCTGTCACTCATCAGAATCAGAACATACAAGATACTAAAGCCACCAACCACGTGTGCGACGTGCATTACAGATACTACAAGTCACACAAAACGAAATCTACAGGAAATAGACAACAATACAAAATGACATCTTCATCTCTTCACCTAAGGAATTTCGCCCCAAGATCTCTACCTACCTTCCTTTACTTTACATTTGTGAATTGTGAATTGTGTGATGTGCACCAGCACATTTTATTTCGGCAAATCATTCTCTGAATTAAACAACTCATACAACAAGAGAGGAATTGGAGCTTTGGATCCGGATAACAAAAAAACATTACAAACACATGTGATGTGATTAGAAAGCTTTCCTACAAAACTTTAGTTGAACTAGTTGGTAAATCGGCCTTCGTTGCCCTACATTTCACTCTTAATTTAATTTGCCACACAAATCAAATGTCAATTTGATCTTCATCAGGTAGGTTCTCGCAAGGAGAGAAATTAAATTAAAGGCGGTGCAGGTTTATCAATGAAAATGAAATAAAATGTAACCACGAAAAGCCAACTTTTCTACGAATTGCACGAATCACCAATTTCCCCCATCTATTATTGGCTTCCATATCATTGTGTACTTCTGTAGTTTTTTCATGGACGCGTGTACTTATGTACGTGTGCGCGAGAATTCGTTGCGTTTACCACAAACTGAAATTGAAACCACACGGCATGGAATTGCGAAAACAAAGGCGACAAAAAATTGCCATCCTGCCTGCCCGACGATGTTGGTTCTAAACTTCGAAATGCGAAAAGTAGAATAATGGTGGAGACGGATACTTAATTCAATTTGACAAAGAAGAGCAACAAGTTGTTAGACACGGTTCTTG
Organism: Hymenaphorura dentifera; assembly: GCA_034699705.1. Taxonomy (NCBI): domain Eukaryota; kingdom Metazoa; phylum Arthropoda; class Collembola; order Poduromorpha; family Onychiuridae; genus Hymenaphorura; species Hymenaphorura dentifera. The sequence continues at coordinate 9,985 of JAQGCM010000063.1, forward strand.
TGCCAAGAAAGTTGAGAAAGAAAAACTCATTTTCCCCTCGTTTGTACCTGATGAAGATAATGATGAAAGATTCAATTTAAAAAGATAGGGTAATGCACTACTACTGCAACATTAGCAACATGCACTTAAACCAGCAACTTCTTTACTAGCCTTTACCCAAGGTCACTGACATGTCAAAATTCGGCTCAAACTAGTTAGGTAGTTACCCATCTCTTACAATTTGGCTTGGAATGTATGTACGTGCTAATTTATTTCCAATCTTTTCAAAAAATACAGTCAAATAACTTTTTCAAACTATGTGATATGAAAATGTGAAAGAATTTAGAAGAGTTGAAACTAAGATTGCAATGCAAAGTGCAGAAGACATAAATATTTGACGTCCCTGAGCATTTATTTATGCATGCATGCCAAGTGCAGATCTTCGCTCTCCGATGCATAATTGCATTTATAGTTTATGAGGAAGTAACCAACCCTTCCCTTTGCAATTATTTACAAATCTCAATATTTCAATTCCTCCAACACAAGCTTAGGACCAAATCACTGGAGGCTATGCACATTTTTGGAACTTTGTTTATGGAGATTTGCAAGCAGTTAAATTCTCAAGTGTTTTTACAGAGCAAGCCCAACAACGAAGCTATTCAGCGTTAAACTGTATAGAACAATTCATTAGGAACCAAACCAAGGAATTTCCTTCCTGACTCTCTTATCACCCGAGCTAATCAACCTTTCCCTTGTGCCACAAGAATACATTATGCGCAGACTCGATTGCATTGCATTCATTATTAGTAAGGATGATGGTGATGGTATTGGTAAAAAGTTAAGTCGTAGTTGTCGTACACACAAATCACTACCAAGACTAACCAAAACCATTCATCCATCGGTCACTTAACTCATACGGCTGACAAGTTAAGGGCAATTGAAGTTCTGCACGCACTTTTGCAAATACAAATTCCAAATTACAGTCACTATGCAAAGTGCTAAGAACAACAAGTCTCAGTCTCAACCCTTCCACGTGTAGTCAAGTGTGCAGTAAAGCAGTGCAGTACACCTCGTTGTGCTCACTTAACGCAACGATGAGACCCTAGGATTGAGCCTAGAAAACATTGTAATCATGTTCCTCCCCTGACTTTTCCATTACTTCTCTTCTCACCAAGAATTTTTACTAAAAATTACTTAGCCGTGATTGCATTTTTAATGGACTCCAACTACTACAAGTTGCTGGACTTCCAAATCCTGAGTCCTGAGATTGTGAAGTCAACCACCTAGAACCAGAAATTAAACAGCAAATCTGGCTGGCAATTCTGGCATAACCCAACATTTATAGTTGAATGGAATGTGGTTGCATAAGATGGGAGGAACTTCCCAATTAGATGTAGTTGGGTTGATGGACCATAAAGAACCATATATCACACCTCTTGACCGACCCAAAGAAGGAGCTTACATGCCATCCAATCCAAACTCCATTATTCTACGTATTATGAATGCCGAATGTCAAATCCAAAGTGTAATAGTGACAAATCGCTCTCGTAACTTGTTCCGTTACATTTGCCGGCTCCCAGACCTCAAACTTACTAATTAGAGCCTCGACCAGCTAGGCATTCCAACTCACTCAAGTCAAGAACTCTTCTCTTCATTTAAAGGAAAAAACAAGTTTTAGTACTTCGCTATTTTTTGTTGTCTTTCTTGAATTTGTTTTATCTTCGTCTGAATGTCATCAGACTTGCTCAAACATTGCAAATTAAATTGTCAATCTCACTCATCCTGCTAGACAGGACGAATGCAATGTCCACTCCACGCATTCACACAAACCAAAGAAGGACTTTGGACAGTGGACCACCGCAGAAGATAAACGGGAATGACACGAGACAAAAAAAAGTCACAACCGGGTGACATTTGTTTGTACAGGATTTCCAATGAGCTAACCTTAAAGGTCGAGCCAAGAAAGACAAAGTCGAACTTTATCCTCACCTCACCCAGAAGGAAGGAGGCGGACATCTTTTGCATACTCAATTTTGATTGCAAAAAGTTTTAATGTTGAGTAAGATAATGGATATGGAAATTCCTAGTTTTTGAGTGTGCTACGCTCAAATAAGTCGACTTGACGGCTGAAGAAGGTAAATCTCAACTGTTTGTCGCATGAGTTGACCTAATCGTACTTAAAGTTATTTGGCCAATATTCACCAGCACAACTGTGAAAGGTTAGTGCAGCTTCGAGCTCGCCTAGCTTTTATTGACCATGCAGCCCACAAATGCATTGACAAATTGTTGGTCTGACGTATCCTAAAGCCAACAGTGCCGATTGTTGAAAAAAATACGGATTTGACTGCGCATCTAAGACATTATTTCAAGAAGTCACGTAGGACTCACGAACGAAATGTAAGTCAGGAGAAATATAATAAAGTAATAACGCTAACGCTTCAAGTTGAGTGCAATTGCACGACGACGTCCAAACAATGTGCTTATCTTACGGATACGGACTCACCTAACTGCAAGCAGTTCGACAAAACAACAAAGAATGAACGGTCAAATCTGTCCAGTAGTACAGTCATTACAAATACAATTTTACAATGCAACGCGGTGTTGTTAAGAACGCCGATTGAACTAGTGAAATTAGAAAATACAATCACGGCCATGTCAAAAAAATAACTAATAATACTAAACCAGCCTGGCTGATTGCGAACGACTATCAATTTTCTAAGTTCTTCGAGGAATAAACGGAATTTCGTATCATCAAGTGACAAGTCACTCCACTCTGAGTGTCGTCAAAGCCAAAATAAAATCAAAGTCCGAACCAAAATTTCAATTTGATAAAATTAGCTACAAATCAAATAATTGCAAAGCTTGTACATGAATACACAAAGTTCGACCATGTACTGTATAACAGTGCTTGCTAAGCCAGGAGCAAAAATTTAGAGCCCTGCTATTGCCCACTAAAGTATAGCAGCGAAGTGCAAAACGGAGCAGTGGAGTGGAATTGCATGATTACTTGCAGATTATTGCAACTGCATGCGAAATAATTTCACCCGTCCTCTACTTAATAACAATGGAGGACAAAAATGGGAATGAGTCTTTGCTATTTGTTTACGTGCCATTGCACTTCTTCATTCGCCTTGCATTTGCATTTATCAATCCCTTCGTTATTTCTATTATTACTCATAACTGTGCTCTTCTCGACTCGAGTTCCATTGCAACTGCAATACGTGTAAGATGCATAGAACATTGCATCTTTGTGGGATGAGAAGATGAGATGAGATGGAAAATGGAAGGCAGAGATGGTAGAATCGAATTCGATGCAAGATGCAACTTGAAATGTGGAGGAAGGGCGAAGCGAATAGACGGAGGATGGAACGTCCGAGTCAACTTTTCTGTTACATCTTCAGGCAATTTTTATCATTCGGGATGATGACTGCTGGCAGGCACAAAAATTCTCATCTTCCTTTAAGAGTTTGGACCAACATCCTATCCTAACCCTAAAAACTAACAGATTGGTGTTGTGTAGTACAATAACCTTGCATCAAGGCCGTTTCGACATCACCTTACCAATCGACTCATCCACTATCTAATACCTACCCGACCGACCCAACCAAGCTGTTTTTTATTTCAAATTTCAACTCCACCATTTCTATTAACCAATTCCTTCATTGTACTTGCCTTCCAGCAACCAGGAGTTGATTGTGGCTGATGACTACCTTCTTACCCATTTATATGAACCGAAAACACGAACGAAACATCTAGTCAAATGTATGTAAGTAGCCATCTAGCCATTTCAAAAATCCGTTTAAAAATCAAGCTGGAATTTTGGAAACCAACTGCCACCTGACCTGAGTATTCCATTCGTAGAGGAAGCACATAGTCGACGAAGATTATAATTTTTTTTAGCCCAAACCAATTAACATTCACTTGAAACTGCTGTCAAAGAACACTGAGAATACGTTTCTGTTGGATGCAGGACTACAAGAGATTCTGACATGACTTCCCAAGTTGCAAGAAGTTACGGCAGGCCATAAACACTTGCCAAAATCACGATCGGAGAGATACAAACAGATACTATGAATATTCGGACGGAGGGATAGGAATTTGCAATTGCAGAGTACATCGTTAGGTTACTGGCAGCAGCAATTCGATTCGACTCGACTACGCAATAAATAATAGAAAGAGTTGATAATATATTGAGCCAACACTACCAATCGGATCCAATGCCCTCTTCGTGCTTGCCGTGCGTACAATCGGTGGATGAGATAACAAGCTCAAATAGATACAATGTCATTACCATCGCCTGCCAATCTTGACTCTTCTGCCGTGCCAAACCCAAAGAATAAAAACTTATATCTTGGAATTTTTTTTAAACACTAACAGGTTTCTGTTGCCCCCATCAATAATTTCACCTTTCGATTTTCATTTCCATTCAATTTGTCTCGGAGGGGCATGAGTGGGTAGTTTGGAATGCAACAAACCAGAGTGGTGCAAAACAGGAACATAAACATTCGACTTTTGCAGATTGCAGAGATTCGATTTCTTATTAGTTACCCGTCAGTCTGTCTAGCCACTCTAATGACAACGACCCAAGTTACGATAGCAATATTCAAATTCAGTGCCGTTCGTCAAGTTGATGTCATCAGAAGTCCGTGCTCTGCAATGTGATGCTCAGCTTTGCAAACAAAAAAGTACTGGCTTGGATGGAGTAAAGTCGTAAACATGTGCCGTGCCGTGCCTTAAGGATATTCAACTTGGACAATGGCAAAAGCTAATGACAACTCGCAAAGTGGGAATGCAGTCCGGAAACTTAAGAACAAAAGTGAAGCTGCTAAAAAACATGAGCCAGTTCAAAGTCATGAAGTAGATTCGAATGCAAGGATGCAACATTATCTCTCAAAACCATACGAGTGCATTTCTGGACTGGAATTTATTCCAAATCAGCTGGTGATGCTGGTGTTTGTCACATCTTGCCCAGCAATATGAGTCTTCGTCTAACTTTTATACGTTTTCCATTCCATAAGATTTGGTACAGCTAATGGTAATTCCATGTCCTAGAGTGCAGGTAATAATTATCCATTCGTTACATACGTACAGCACAGCGATGATGATACTGTGAAGCTGTGATAATAAATAATACACAGGAACGTACGCCTAGACTTGAAGATTTGACTTAAGTCTACGAATAACGGGAATCATTATGAAATGATTTGACGATCGTATTTCGTATGTAATAGCAAGTGCAAGGGCAACCGGTTTGCAAAATAATCTGCCTAAGTCGCTTACGACATAAGTGCACATCCTTCTGATTCTATAGTCTTCTTACAAAACAACAATGTAGTCAAATGCAAAGCATAAGGACAGCTTCTCAAATATTTTGGAGCACAGATGCAAGAAGTATCTCCAGGCATTAAAGAAATCCAGACTAAACTGACCGTCCTTACTACCTTACCTCAGTCTTCCTCTAAACAATTGATGACCCCTGGGTGAATTTAACTAACTTCCAACTTGGGCCGTTGTGACCGGTTCCTAGCTTTCGATGGCAGCCAGCACAAGCATATGGCGTGCCTATCTGACGACAACCTATAACCGACACTAATTTCTTCGGTTTATTCACATTCAATACGTCCAGTTCAAGTTCTATCCACCGATGATTAGAAGTAGTGCGCGTAAGTACGGATTTTTATGACAAAAAAAGCTAAGTAAGTTTTTTTATCAGTTCGTAAATGCCGATGATGAGCACTAACTCCTTGTACACGCACTAAACAATACTTCTCGATCGAAGGAGCTATCTTATTGTTAGTGCCTGAAATTCATTCAACTAAAGACAAAGTCTCTCATCTCTGTGGTCTTGCATTTAGAATTTTACATTGTCAGTTAGTCTTAATGTTCTGTGCTGTCCTGACAAAGCAAGAGTTCGGACTTGGACGCTCATTAGTATGCAAAAAGTCATCCCTACCTCAAATTTCATTTCTATCCCTATCCCCCCCCCATCATCCTCGGACTGCAAAGAGCTTAAGAGGTTCTCCCTGTAACTATAGCGCAGGTTTGGTCATTGTTATAGGACTGTTAATTCGGGTCTTTTTTTCTAACGAGAAATCCAACAATGAGGTGGACGTAGTTTAGCCAAGTTCAGTTCATTCTGGGGCTGAGCGCAGCATAATGAGAAAGGCTTGGAAATAAACATGAATTTTGGATACTTCAGTTAATGGAAAAGTCTACTAGTTTGTGTGTGTGTGGCATAGTAATGCGTCTGTGTCGGAGGTAAGTAAAACAGAAAAAGTAAATCTAAATGTAATGTTTTTCAAAGTGAACACTAAAGAGGTGGAGCTCATTGCTTACCTTTAAATTTTTTGACTCCAAGTATGAGGACACTTGTGGCTGGTTGGGCCGAAGTGCCTTAGCAGATTGACTAGATGCTCTGTTATTCCTCGATATACAATTGGTATCACTGTAAGTGAGACTTTCGTTGAGACCAAATTCATCCGAATGAATTGGTTGGGTTGAATGTTGGCTTTGAGGTTGAGGCTGTTGTTGGAGTCCATTGGGCGCCGAAGAATTGTTCTTGAATCGCTCAACATCTCTTGGCAATGAGAAAGTCAAAGGATTTGGCGGAAATTGCAAGTCTTTCTCAACGACATGGCAGGAGTCCCCACCGTCCATCTTTGGCGAGGGTGGAGATTGACTTTGATTTTGATTCGGACACACTCGATTTTCATTCAAACCTTGTTTCCCAGTGTGGCGTTCATAGTATGCCAAAAGGGCTTTCTTCTGAATAGCTTTCAGGGTCATGTCAGCAACTTTGTGTTTTTTCTCAGTGTCCAAGTACGTGTATGATACTGGAGGGGATCCAGATGATCCTGAGTTCGAAGATGAATCAGGACTGAACCCATTCCAAAAATTCTGGTAGCCATCGGTACTCATACTTGACTTTTTGGTTGGAGTTTCACCAGAACTACTGCTACTCGTACTGCTGCTTTTCTTGAAAGGCTGAGGGTGTTGTGGTTGCGCCCTTTTACTTTCTCTTAAGCTATTCAGAGATGATGATTTGAAGTTGTTAACAATGCTCCCGTGCAAATTAGAAAAGGAGACAGGGACGGCTGCATTTGTCGCTCCACTTGACATTTGAGAGATGGGTGGATTATTTATACTCGAATTTGCAGAATTAGCATTTTTAGTAATTGCAAGACCCGGTAAAGACAAGGAGTGGGACTGTTGCTCCAATTCAAGAATTCGTTCAGCTACAGACGGCGGTTTACTTGTGTCAATGATTGGAGAATTAGACACTTGAGGAGGTTGTTTTGCAGGTGACTTCTTGAGTCCAACATTGCCTCCCTTGCCCGGAGATTGCTCGGCCAACCTTTGCTTTTGCGGCATATCCTTTTTAACAGGACTGCCATTACTTCCACCCAAGGACAATGCAGATGGCCTCGTGTAAGTGCTGAGTGGGAATTTCTTCAAATTAGGAGCTGATGACCCGTGGTTTTTCATGGGAGATTCTAATTTGCCTTTGATATGCCGTGATCCGTTGCTTTGAAGCAGAACGGCATCAGGGAAAACTTTCCTTGGAGATGGGACCTTTGCAGAGTGAGCAATGTTCGCCTGATGTTCCCAAGTTCTAGAATTCTCATTACAACTACTGTTCATGGATACTGAGGTTGAGATGCTCAGGTCACCTGTTGATCCATGCCATTTCAAAGTTTCATTCCCAGAACTGTTTCCCGAACTATTGGTCACAACCGTTGTGACACTGTCACGTCCACTAGTCCCGACATTATTCATTCCAAACAAAGGGTCGCTTGGGTCACACAATTCTCCGGGCCAAAACTCTTGGTTGGATTCACTTTCACGGCAGAGCTGATCCAAAAATGGAGTGCCGGATCCGACGTAAGATGAACATTCGCTGGAGATGTAGCTATGGTAGCCCTCCGAATGAGAATATTGACTCATCATTTCTTCATATTTTTTCTCACACTGTTCCAAGTCATCTTGAGTGAATGGTTTACTAGGCTCAAGAACATCTCTCTCTGGTGGAGACGGAATATTGTACTCTTTACCGCCATTTGACTCCAAAAGTTGACCCTCACTTGCACTCTTTTGATACTGTCCATTGTAAATGGAGCTGAGGTCACGGTATCCCATTGGAGGTTGTAGAATTGCTGCATACCCATTTTCACCCTTCGCACCGCTGAAAGTTTCTGGTGGAATCCGCTCACACTTTTCCATGACCGTTTTTAATTGTTGGGTGTAAGCATGATTCATTCGTTTCATGTATGGTCGAGCGTAGGATGGAGGCTTCTCTTTCGGGTAATCCGTTTGATCGGTCCAAGATTTTGATCTGGAACTTCCGGAACTAGCGAGGGAGACATTGTTCAACTCACCTGCCGGATCAATTTGTGCGGCGGAGGACACCGGAATAGGCCAAGACGGGTACTTCTCATGACCATGACCATAGCGAATTTGTTTTATACTTGAAGCATCTCGCACAGGAGCACTTGACAAAGGAGAGCAAGGAGAAGCTGTCGTTGTCAACATTGGCTCACTTGATGTCCAAGAAGCACCATTAATGTTGGACATGTTTCCTTGCTGCTGTTGAGGTGGACCATTAGTATAATTTGTCTTTGGGTCTTCCTGAAACTTTTCATTCGAAATTTCAAGGTTTAGTGGAACTGTAGCAGGGTTCGATTCAGTTGAAGCTACAACCGAAGATGTAGACTGTTGGGCGTGATACGGAAAATTGTATAGGTAGTTCTGGTAATGTGAAGTTGTTTGAATGGATTGCACGGAAGTCTGGGCCTGGTATATTTTATTCAAATTATTCAAAGAACGTTGGTGTGCAGTATGATATTGTTGCTGTTGTTGAAGGTTGGGCGCGGAACGAGCTGGAGAAAGTGCAGGTGTTTTGACTTTGTAAGGTGACAACAAACCATTTCCGTCTGGTGACTCGTTCGAAGATGCTTCGAGGGCATGTCTCAAGCTAGGAGTTGACTTTGTCGAATTTGCGTGATAGTTTGACGTTTGACGAGGAAGAGTTGCGGAAGTCGAAATTGGATGTGAAGTATTGAGTTTTATTCCTTGGCTGTAAATGCTGTATGTTGCTGAGGACTTTTTCCCAAATTCAGTTCGCCCTCCGTTCTTCTCAACATTCCAGATTGAAAGTCTGCAAAAAATAAAGAATATTTTGTTTTAATCAACATTGCTGAAACCCTTTCAAATGCATTTTAGATTGACAAAGAAGCAATCACAAAATCCTCATACTTTTAGCACACTGCAAAAAAGCGCCATTGGTGTCCATTTTACAGTTTATGTTAGCATTGGAATAGTTCAATTTGTTACATGACACAACACATCCATGTCTGCAAATAATTTAGTGTCAAACTACAATTGCAAACATTGCAAACTCAAAATTAAAAACGTCTAACAATAATGAAAACTAATGACATGAAACATTCACCAATGACCAGGTACAATTTTGCCGACTCAATCTTGCACAGCGGTAGAGAATTGTAGAATCGACAAAACTAAAACGTGACTCACAATAAGTTGCACAACAACTTAAACCCAATGCAAACAAAATGTTAAACGAACTATAAGCGAATAACACTTAAATCTTAAATGCCTCCCTGTCCGTTAACTTTGCGAGCAGTGAACATTTTTATTATTTTGCAAGATTCCAAGAAATTGAATAATTATATCTCAGCATGCAGTAGAATATTGTTAATCTAGAGTGGTTGACTTGAACGCCTTGGTCAAGGAATGTTGAGATTCTTAATTCTTAACGTTATTTTTCGTGCAAGATTCATGGAAACATTTCAGTAAATTCGTAAAGTCAATTTCGTAAAAATGCTGCAGCTGCACAAAATAATTTTCTATTTTGACAAAACACTTAACGTGAATGTCTGGCACACACAAGAGAGCCAACAGCAAAAGTAAGAAGTAAGAATCCCAAAACTATTTCCAACTCCACGAACTTGTGCTTGTATGTATTTGATGTTAAATACAATTCAACTTGAAATTCAATCTCGAAATATTCGATCCAATTCTCAAATCAAAACTTGTATGTATTGAAAAATTACCATGAAATGAATGTCACGCACAAACTACAACCACGATATTTTCCGACTGTGTATTTTCTGGAACATTTATACTCAAGGACTGTCAAAACTGCATTGGTAATATCTTTTTGCTTGACCTTCGATTAAATTTTATCAACACCTCCACACATGACGACGTGTGATTATGATTATATTTGCGAATACATTTTTGACAATCCCATCGACAAAATGATGTCTGCAATAATCCAGCAAAATCACTCAAACACACAACTCGTAATGATTAAGTCCACCAACGTCAACGTCAAACCACGACACCACTTATATTTGACGAAAGAGAAACGCTGCGGCGACTTGACTAGCAAACTCGCAAATTATCTTATCCTTCAAGAATCACTTCAAACTTCAAACTCTGGAGACAAAGTAAAAAAAAACAGTCGAGTGAGTTGAGTCGAGTGGTCAAAACCACCCGCAACCGAACCCCACAAAGGACAAAGCACAAAATGGTTTCGCCAATCTTAACCCAAAAACCAAAAATTACAAAATCCTGCCAGTTCTAGAAATTCCAACAAAGCCGACGACAGCCTTGCACACCGTCCTTGATTTGTTTGTAAATTTCCAGTCCACTGATTCCTAAACAAGTAAGGACAGCACAAACTTTGAGCTTCTTCTGCTCACTCAATTGCCTCTAATTATTTGTCAAAACTTTTGCTCACTTTTAGCACAGTCAACAGTTTGGCACAAAATAAGAGTCAGTCAAGAATCCGTTGCTCGTGCTGCTCGAGTCTTCCAGCAGAAGAAATGGATAAGAATTGAACACTTAAATTCTAAATGGAAACTGGGGCTGGAGCGTTATGCGTGTGTCGTGTCGCGTTTTGTTGAAGATTGTTAGAGAGGAATAGTGCCTGCTGTTGCTCCTCATGGCCTATCCTCTGGACTGATCGTGATTCCTAAGAGCTCAGAATTGTTGTCTGGGCCACGCCACAGCCAGTGTTCAGTATATCTTGGAGGAGAATATATTTCGTTCACAAGGTAGTCAGTCAGTCAGTCAGTACTTTTGGTCTTAGGATTCAACAATCAGCAGCAATACTCTGTTGCTGGTCGTTCGTATATTCGTATCTCTCACCTGTGCAGTGCACAATGCACAGAGATCTTCAACTACAAAATACCGGACTGGATTTCTAGTACTACCTTAGCTCAGCATTTCTGAGCTGTTGCTGTTACGTAGCTTTGAAACTTTGATCATCAACTTATCTGCTCACTTTACGAATCTGTCTACCTGTTGCATGAATGTGTACTGGCACTGGTGAAGTTGAAGTTGAAGCTCCTTCCTATCCTAGGCCCAGCCGATCATCTTGTTTAGTTAGTTTTTACCACTCTGCTGCTCTATCTGCGCTAAACCAACCACTAAAAACCCTACCTTAAGAAAGCATACGAATTACGATACCGATATACGTATGATGAGCTCAAACCTCTGCTGCATCAATGCTAACGCTAACGTTTGATAACTTTTATCTTCCTCAGGCGAGGCAAATCATGCCCTTCCTACACACCTCAACCCAGGTTGCTCTAAGACTTCTTCTAAAAGCCAAAAAGTCTCCACTCTCAACCACCATAGCCAATATAATATGTATTTTATGTGTATTGTTACTATGTACGAGTAGAAGCAAGGCAACAATGTCCTTGTCACCTTTCTTCAACAAAACACACCTTTCCTCTTCTATTCATTCATTTTCATTTTATGAACAAAACATGATATTTCGTTCGGTTCCCTCATAACACCCAAAATACACATTTTGAGGAAAACTACGACAACAACTACAATGCAGCATTCCACTACCCGCGGCACAGTCACAGACAATGGAAATCACTTGCCCAGCTTCCGCTCATTTCTTTCTAATCCCGAAAAATTCCAAAGTGTGAACTTGTACCGACTGCTAACTTAAAATGCAAGCTTGCTTATGAGGAATTCTTGCCTTGAAAGATTAGAAAAGTTAGGTAGGAATTTGCAAGTGTTTCCATGTCCTCCAATACAAAGTCTAACAAGTGTGTACTGGCTGTTGTTAAAGGCGTTGAGTTTACCTTGACAGATTGAACTTGAGGAATTCCGCAGGCTTTTGCGTAAGCTGATTCAAAAAATAATGCCGTGAAAATATTTGACATAACGCAAGAATAGTGAAGGGAAAATTGGCTAAGTTTGCATGCTACGCTGCTGATCCAGCATCTCGTTCTACATTAATGAACCGATTAAAAAAAAATCAAACCACACACTGAATTTCTTTAGCCTTATTATGGACTAATTTTTATCGGGCACAAAACTCTAGCTAGCCTCGATTTAAACACTCACTCCAGTGAAAAATTTATACACGTTTAGAATTGCGAATGGCAAGTTGTGAAATAAAATATTCTGACCATGTCTTCCTATATTTGCGAGGCTCATATTTGTTTACAACATATTTTAGGCTCCGCAAATATTGAAGGAGTATGAGTCTGAATTTTATGTTTTTTAATGTGTATTTATTAGATTCGAACCAAAGCTTAGCCTTGTTTTGATGCGTAGTTCTACACAAATGTATTTTGTTTAAGCCAGTTCAGATTTCAATATTAGTTGTGTACGTTGAATTTGCAGAGTTGCAGAATTGGTCAACTTTTATGATAGGCTCGAGATGACTTATTTATTTTTCAACAAATACTAAGGTCCGACTCAAGCTATGTAAAGTTTCCATTCCGCCAAGTACGATCAACTCGGTTCAAATTTATTTTTTACAGCAAAGCTAAATCGTAGAGACGCCATGACGCCAAAGCATGAATATACCCGGAATGCTATGCTGGCTACAATTTCAATTGAAAATATATTACAAAAAAATATAAGGCTACTAATTGATCATGTCCTACTCGACTCGTCCATCGCATATGAGCAGACAGCAGATTTAAAATTAAAGGGCTTGAAAGATCAAAATGTGAGTACGTGCCAGCCAGCCAGCTGGCATTCGTGAAGACATCCGGTGAATCTAGTATTTCTTAATTCTTAGCACAATTGGACCAAGACGGACGGCGGCGGCAAGAAATTCAGCAGTACACGATAGGAATAGGAAATGTCAATGTCTGTAATTTCATTGCTAAAGCAATTTTGCTTCCCGCTTTTCCACGCACGCACCATGTAAATTATATAATACTAATTCTGAAATGAATATTTTCGCAAAAGCTCATAAAAAGACCAAACGCTAGGCCAGGAGCGCCGGCACTTTTTATCCTGTTGCTTTAAGTGCCCAAATGAGTTCCTGGAAAGGCAGATGAATGCCATGCAGCCTAACACATGGCTACTACATATACTACACCTGGAAACCAAAACCAAATGATAAGATACGCTTTCCTGAGCATACAAAATGATAAAAACAACATGACTAGGGCTAATACTAATATTACAACAACACTAAAAGTGCGTCAATCATAACCCCAGAAAAACGTTGGGAATATCGCATGGCGCTTCACTTCTGGCACAATCTGGATCTGTTGTGCTCTTTTTCTTCAGATTATCCCTTAAAACTCAAATACTTGAACCTCATTTTTATCCAATGAGAGAAATGGTTGCGTTGGAGCTTGTCAATATATCGGCTGGGCACTTTTAAATTTCATTTCCAAATCACTTAACACTTTGCAAGCTCTGAATTTCACGTTATCATGTCATGTCAAGTCTCACGGGTAAGATTTGCAAAAAGTTTCCACCAGACAACACGGATGGAATTTCAAATTGAAACGCCATTAAAGTTTGGTTTAATTGAATGTACAAGTTGACCGTTAAATTAAAAGGTTTGTTTTGGTTGAGTTCTGTATTTGGTGATACTTTTGTGTTTTGCTGTGTTAACGGGTTATTTGAATGTAAAACTCATACTCTGTTTATGCATGCGTGCTTGGATCCGCACGTCCATTATATTAGCTAATTTAACAATGAACGAAGAAGACACGAATGTCAATGTTCTTAAGCATGTACTCATCATATTCAACTCTTAAGAACCATTCAGTTGTATTACAACCAACCAATACATGGATTATAATAAACATTCCATTCCTTATGTAATTTCATGCAATACTCCTCCTCTCACCACAAATCCTTTCAAAGATTTTGCAAAATGAGGCCGTGAAATAGAATGATGCGAATTGGAGACAAGTATTTTGTCGGACAGCATGATCGAGTATGTTGCACTTCTCTGAAATATGTACGTGTTAATTAGAAACCTAAGGTGTAGAGAAATTGCAACGGACGTGAAGTCAAGTATCTATCTTGGCTCGTCACTTCCGCAATGCAAATTTTTTTAAAATGAAGTCCCATCTCCCATGGGCAATTAATACGAAATTTAAAGAACATTTCGTAGCTGACCATGTGAAGTTTTGTATTACATAATCTGCATTATTTGAAACTGGCACCAGCATTCCAGGAATAAACCATTAATGTGATTATATAAGAATGATCACCATTGAACCAAGTCGGGACGGATACGGCCACAGTTCTCATTCGGTATATATAAGGACCTTCTAAATGAAATGGCAATGGTAAGAAGTGCGTCCAGCGGTACACCAATTCTCCCGTTGTTTGATCGGTTGTACGATAAATCATTGCTTAGCAAAATGTTATTCCTGCCTAGGACAGAATACCCTTTATTATTGCATTTTATGTCGGTCAATTAAGTCTCAAGTTCACGGCCAGTAAATAAAAAGAGAGGGGGTTTCGTTCCAAACAGTTACTAGATTAATCCAAATCCGACGGTCAGTATTTTTTTTTGTGCTTTGAAAAAGGAGCTAGTAAAGAAGATCCGCAATTAATTAATCAACTTACAAAAGAATGTTACTACGGGCGTAGTCTAGAGTCTGTACAGCAGTCCAGCATAGGACAAAAACTGATTGCTGACTTACAGATACAGTGCAAAGTTTCAGCATGTTTTAGATGGACGTGTTGGTCTGACACGGCTGGCGCTGGCATGATGTGATATAGTTATTTTTTTCGTTTTGAATTGATAAACTGACCTTTACATTTTTATTGCTGAGCACTGGCTACAGAAATGATACATTGGCAAGTTGCATCGCATGTCGTGCAGCATTCAAAGAGATTGGGGTGTAATATTTACAGCTACTCTTCAGCTTCAGTGGATTGGAAATTCACTGCTGTGTTGATGCGGCTAAGGTTGGATTTGTGTGGTAAAAGAGTAATGTGCAAAAGTTGAATGTGACGATTCGATTAAGGAAAGATGGGATTTGCAAGTTGCAAGTTAGCAGTTGCGATTGCCACTATTGCCATATGAAGGAAGGGAGATGAGTAGTTTATCTGATTAGTTGTAGGTTGTTGTGAGTGTATTGGTTCATTAGCTTGATAAACATGAGCAAATTGAAACTCTCACGGAAGAAAGGCATTGGGACAAAGATGAAAACGGTTGTTCTCTGGCTGTGGATGTCTTCAAGTCCAAACCTAGAACGAAGCCACCATGGCCATTTTGACTGACTGAATTCACTGACCAACCATGCAAGACACGTTTTCCAAGAGTCCGAAAAAGGGTTGCACTTCATCGTGACAATTAATAACTCCCATCCCTGTCGTAGAGAGGGTGTAGACATGAGTAATTTAGTCGTAACCATCCCATGAAACATGATCCTCTTACCATATTCATGAAAAATAAAAAACGGTAGACTACATTTTGGCACACCTTCTTTCAATATATCTAACAACCCTCAATGTCAAGGCAAGTAGGGCCCATTGGATTTAGGCTAAAAGTTTGTGTCCTTGTCCTTCTCCCTCGTAATTCTTAAATTCACACAACCCTACTGCAGGGAGGTTCCTGACTAATACAGTTAATACATCATCTTTTTAGTTCCTGTTCAGTCGTAAAACTGTGTATTTAAAATGATAGAATGCAAGCAGACGATTTTCAAAGATTCTCAAATCAAATCGTGGAATTTTTCCATATTCTCAACTCCGGCAGATGATTTCAAAAGGATCAAATTTCTACGAGTCTAGAGTCTCGAACAACACAACTTTCTACCTACCTAGTGTGAATTTTTACACCTAGCTAAAATCAACAAAGCCATAAATCCGATATAGCACCAAATTGAATAAGGAGAAAGCATTTGTACCCAAATGTACCCAAACCCATTAGTACTGCCGGACTTGACATCTGTCAAAAACCCATTTTTGAGCACTGACTCACAGTTCGCCTTTACATCTGCCAATAAATCAAATTTGTTATGAAATCAATCGAAAAGGAAACTTACTCATCCGAACCAAATCAAATAAAATTTCGAATTCAACTTATTTCCTAAAAGTACCTCATGCCCAGACTAGACTGATGCAAGAGTATTGCGAAGATGCACTGTCGTGATATGTGAAACACGCCGTACAAAGGCTCAAAAATTCCTTTCTTAAAAAAATCCGTAATGATGTTTAATGTACTTAGCCAGAGTCTCCGCCCGCCATTGCATTGTTTTAGTTACATTTGCCTTGGATTTGTACTTCGGTTTATTGCAAATTGCAAATATTGAAGTGACTTGTACAATAACTCCCAGCTAAAAAGACAAACCGTTGCAGCCGTGGCTGTGCCTAGCCTTGGTGTGCTTATGTATTGCTCTTCATTTTCTTCTACAATACCAGCTTCACGTCATATTTGACACAGACACACACACCATGTAGACAGAATTCATTCATTCAATCGTGGAAAAAAATTGTCGGCGTTATTCTCTGGCAATGAATCACACGGGATCTAGCCCGAAGTAAATTTGTGAAACGCAAGGAAAAGATGGTGTAAGTCGTTGCGGAGGTGTTCCTGTTTTTTATAACTCTTTCAATCAAATCGTGCTCGACTCAAAATGCAGGGCTAAAACACAATGCAAATTGCAAATCAGTTTCAAATTTCAGAGTGCGCATCACAATGCTTGATGGAAACTCTAAGTATGCAAAGTTAGGATGCATGCATATATAATGTAGCGCTAGGCGAACTTGGTTCATTTCTCTAAACACCCACTGACTCACTCTTCCACTAATGCATTTTAGTTTTTATAAACTCAAATCTCAATTTACAATTTACGGTAAGTCACTCAAGGGCTTTTTGAGTAGAACTCGTAGAACCAGATACTAACTTGTAGGACCCGAGTCTGTGTACGTACAGCGTAGGATTTTTCCAATAAAAAATGGCCGAGCGTAGCTGCATAGCATTTGCAATGACATGACATCATTCGAATGAGTTGGAGCATTGAATTTAACCGGACATGTTTTGCTTGCATATGTAACAATTAGCAATTGGTCTGACAGTACAATACAGAACTACAATCTCAACCTTAATCAAGTATCAATGTCGATATCAACTGCATGAATGAAGATTAAACTTATGCAGACTGTTCGTCTAAAAATAGTCTGTCTAACCTACAAGCTCTGCTCTCAAACTCTGTTCGGATTCATAAACGAAGAGGAGGAGGACCCTCCACAGATGTGCCTGCCGTCTTAATCAACTCAATCTCCTAATTGTAAATTAGAATTGCAATGTAATGGAGAGCAGAGCAGAGTAATGTAATACAGAGCAGTGCAACTCAACTCAGATGACAATAAGTTCTTTTATAATTCTCAAATAAGAAATTCTTGAGTGCCATGAATGAATTGTAGAATTTTTAAATTGTTTGTTGGATATTTGTTCTTTCATTTACTTTTTCGAGATTGATGCAACTGCAATACATGGTTTTTTTGCTAGCAAATACAAATTCAGTCCAGGAGGAATTCGTTCCACTACTTGAACAAATATTCTGCAAGAATCAATTGAAAGCATTCATTCCGGTTGTCTAAAGTTTAACAGTCAAATTCTTACACGGTTTCCGCAATTTTTTCCTAACGCAAGTTTTCCTAACCCTGTGAATGTGATGCCTTTCATTGATAAAAGCAAATAGTTTTGTGGGCATTTTTATTGATTGGTTGCGGAAGAATGAAAGAAATCTTTTGATTGAAGGAGGAACGGAACAAGGTGTGCCGCGTCTTAGTAATGCTTGACTACTCCTTTGCCTTTTTCAACTTTTGCAAAAGCATTTGAGTTGCTCGATAAAACTTGGAACCAGTGCTCAACAAAGAGCTCCATGTCATGCATGTACCGGAAACTATTTGTTCAAAATGTCACCAAACAAATCATTCATTCTTCAACTCGGACCCATGCATTGCAATTGCAACATTACTGCGTCCCTGAATATCTATAGACAATTTCTTAATAAACTGTGTACTTCATATAAGAATTGAAGTAAGGCCAACTGTCAAGAAATCGAATGGATGGGATTTGGAACCGTTGACTGTACTGACCACCCCCTTATGCAACACAACAAATTATAAACATATTACTTATTGCTTTAGAAATTGCTTATGAAACTACATATTGCAGACGCTTAAATCATCCAACTATGGTTCCAAAGCTGCTCCGGTCAAAGTTCCAGACATTTTAGTGTTTGTAGCCTTTGGTTATTCCGAACTTGAAAACAATATCAAATTTCTTGTAATGGAGATTGGAGAGTTGGAGGAAAAGCAGATTCACTCTATTACCATTCACAAGTCTGTGCTTTGCATTTATTTGGAGTGGAAGAAAATTCGGAGGTCAAAACATCCTGCGTGGCAGGTCGACTTGCGTCCCTATTAACTTCCAGATCCATTTTACGTGTAAGATTTAAAAATTTAACATGTCACAAGACCATGCAAATCACAAAGTGAATAACAACACTTTCTATATAGTCGGACATAAGAAAATTGTAAGCAAAGCTTAGCTAAAAGCTTTATGTTCCACCACAGCTCAAATCATAGCTCACCTTGTTTACAATATATGCAACTCGACGCTTGCTTAGGCTCAAGACAGGCAGATTGTGATTTTACATTTGGTTGCCAAAATGCTTGGAGGCGCGTTAATTTCAGCCGAATGAATTTTGACAAGGAATAAAATTCACTCCATGTTTGTAATCCAATTAATGTAATGTTAGTAGACTAAGGAGCGAAGGAGCTACTAATGCAAGGTTTAAAAATGCACACAGCAGGGCAAGTTTAATATCAAAGAGTTAAATCTCCATTTCATTCAACCCAAGCAAGGTCGTCGGTTTCAAATTCCTCCCTTAATCAATGGAGATAATATATTCTCGCCTTGATCACTTCACCCAAACCTATTGTGGTTTACAAAACACAATCGACAGCCGCCGCAATCAACTCCTCATTAATTTGATTTCCTATTTCTTCACAAACTTGTTCTTTCTTTCAAAAGAAGCGAAGTGCATTCCAGCATAAAAATGTGCTTTGTGCTGCATTCGTTATTCCTTGGCTCGTCGTAATTTGAAACGAATTTAGCAATCGAATAAAATAAATCCAGTAAAAATGCAATTTTTTCTGCATTGCATAAAATATTTTGTTCAACATCTTTTTATCCCGTGGATTTTCAGTTCGAAAGGGTTTTTTATCTCGTACCTTCCCACGTTAAATTTTCATCATTGCCACTCATGTTAAGTTTTCGTCACCCATTTGTTTGTTGACAATCGTACGTTGACGGCAATGGTGTAACAAACTAATTTGTATATAATTAATACACATATCCTCGGGCTATCGACAAGTCGCGACTGCTTATTTAGAATCTACGTTTAGAATCTAATACTATTGGATTTCAAATACGAAGTAGAAGCTGCTCTTGATCCAGAAGTTCTGATAATAAACTTGAGGCAACCCAAATATTCAATTACGGTCACGCTTGGTTTGAGAGGTAGGCTTTGTAGTCAGAAATGTGCCACGGTCGGTCCATCTTCCGAGACAAAGAAAGACAGAATAATAGTTTGCATTAAGAGCCACAGACACAAGCCCAAAGATGAAGACAGGACAGGACCAAAGTTAGTAGTACATTTGAAGGAAAGGATGAACGGGGCACATATGTAACTGTCTGTGCAATTGAAACAATGGAAATTCATTGTTGTCATCGATGATCGCAGATGAATCAAGAGACAGCAGCTGAGCTCGTCATAGAGATGCATATTATGCACAATGAACTGCATCTTGAATTCTTAATAGGAGCCACCATGAATGCAGCATGCGTTCATCCGAACCAAACCAAGTCCTTACCTACATTACATCTTCTCATATTATTATTTAAAAAGGCATTGCAATCGCAATACATTTTTATTTTATTCCATTGCATGTGAGACCAATATAAAACACTTTGAGAAGAACTAAGAAAAGCAACGGATTTTTTTTGCAGTGTCTGCCTAACCTAAACCTAACCATGCTGGAGTTCGAACTCCATGCTGTGCCTTACTTACAGCCATCCAAATCAACTCAACATTCCATCCTTACCCCTTTCCTATACTCCATTCTATTATTGAGTCACATAATAATAAATGCAACTCAAGCTCAAGCTTCACGACGACTAACTACCCCTTATTACATCACTTTTTTAGTCATCTTCTTAATGCATTTGTCTCCATCTCAAATTCTACAACAATGTAACTCAAAACTCATAAACGTAGGCAATCTACTCAAAGCATTGTCCATACATACATAGTAGTTATTCCGAGGATGCGAGTCGTAGTCATTAGTAAGCAAGCGTAATTCCAAAATATTCCGCTATTATTATTTACATTTTCCCAGGAGGCTAATATGCAGATATCATCTCGCAATAATTAGCGAACCTTTAAAATTGCAAATTTACATTTCTATTCAAACAAAACATGTGTAGATACGTTTTAAATTATTTTATCGGACAAAACAAAGTTTGAAACAATGCACTGAATCAAACGGAAAAAGGAGTACACGGGACTGGAGAAAGCTGGAGAAAGTTACTTTCACTTCTTAAATCTTACAATTGTTTCATTCTTGTACTTAGTAAACTATTCAATAGCCTTTAATAAATGAAAATGAGGTCCGCAAAATTTAGTGAAGAGAGAAAAATCCTTCAAGCAGATGTTTGCCTTCACAAAGAAGGTTGCTAAATAGGCGCAGAATACATTCATGCACAACTTTGAAAAATTCGAGAGGTTAAAAATGGTGTTAATAAAAGTTGCTCAAAATGGTTCAGTTTCAATGCTGAAAGAATAATATTGTCTCAGGCTTGCCGGACCCGGAAGATCAAATAGAAATGTCGCCGATGAAATGTCCTGGTGGTCTAGCAGTTAATGGAGAAGATGGAGCAGCGATTGAAGAATTGCTTGGTCTCAAAAATAAGCTTATTAGTCAATTAACTAAGCACAACTCCAAGACGTGACATAATTTTATAATAAAGTGTGAAGTGAATAAAACAGAATGACACAACCACGATCTCTGGCTTTAACACGAGCGTCTCAAAAGTCATTACTGTGTGTTGGAGCCTGCTTAGTTAGTAACAAAGTGAATTAAGCAACCTTTCAAAAATGACAAACATAGTTTTCTCACTGGTTCGCGAATGAGCTCACCTGGCTGATTCCTTCCTTACTATTGTGTCAGGTCTCAAAATGACCAAAAAAATAATGGCATATGTGCCAGTGCAGTGCCAAGCCTCAAAACTGCGTAGGTTGAGTTGGGTTGAGAGACAAAGTCTGCTACTACTACAACTTGAGATGCTGATTACAGGCAGAGAGAAAATCAAATGATTATTTGATTTTCCTATAAATAAATGAGTCTCTTTAATAAAATGATTTTGTCGTGCCGGAAGGTTTCTTCAAGCTCCATGCTCAAAAATGAAAGCATACGTCGCCATTGCCGCCACCCCCAGAAAATTCACATGGATGTTGTTAAAAATGCCAATCCTACGTCCTGTCCTGTCCTACCCTGCATTGCATTGCAGTACTAATCTAAACATAATGTAAAATAGGTTAATGCAATTGAACCAAAAAGTATGTTATAACTTAACTAACTATCATGTAGGTTTTTCATTTCACTTCAATTTCTAAGGATTACGACACTCTCAAATTCCCTCGCCCCCGCCCCCAACTTCAGTGCCCCCTTAATTACATATGTATACAAACTAAACTAAACTGTTTCTTTCTAATTTGTGAATCTAAGAACAAGAGTATTCAGAATCAGATCAGAAGAGACAATAATAAAGTAGTCACTCTTAGATAACGGTTCAATTCGCAAAGTTGACAATGGACGTGGCAATGTTTTTGGATTGCCATTCCTTCGTTCGTTCGTTGTGCCTCTATTGTCACTCTACATCAAAGTTCTTGTGCACTTGGATTGTATTGGACACAGGGGGACACGTACGGTGACAAGATTTGGAACAAGAGCTCAGATTGTTGAGTTGCTCAAGAATAGGCAGGCAGTGACTTTCAAAGACAAAAGATGTTGGCTCATGTGAAATCAACTCATTTATTTCACGTTCACTCTCAAAGAAAGTGACAAGAGTGACAAAAGTGACAATGCCAAAAAAACTAAATGTCACCAACGCCAATGTAGAACTTGTCTGTGCTTTGTACATATGATGATGCACTAAGCAATTGCGTAGTGCGTGGTCGTGATCCCACATATTTTGTGTGCCAATGTGTCAGTCAATGATACAACAAATCATTTCAAAACAAAAGTAATTATACAAAATGCACAACTTTTCAGCTAAATTCAATAAAGATTTGAAAACGTCAAATGAGTAATAAAGCTGAGAAGATGCAAGAGTTTGCATAATGATTTCTGAAACTGTGCAGTGTTATCTTGAAATTAACTGGCATTAAATTTGTTAGAGACTGAATAAATCATGCATAACGTTTTAATACATGGTAAACGAATGTTAAACCTCAACTTGAGACAAGAACTCTTAACTCAGAAGAAGTGAACAAAGGCTTTAAAAAAGAGGGCTGAAGACTTACATCAAGGCAAAGGCAACTTAATAGCGAGTGCAATGTAATGATTTTGATTTGAGCGTTTCGCTTAACGCAATCTGTTTACACAATTTAGAATAGAAAAATAAAACTGTGGGCTTCACATTCAATTCAATTCAATTTGTATTATTTATATGAAGTGACTCTCGTCCCAAAACTCTTCTAAACTCCAGCCCACCACAATACAATTACACAATGTAAAAAAGACGGTAAAAAAATATTACAAGTTTTTGCTGCTGATAACCAATAGACTTCTAGAAGATATATTCAACCAGCATTTATAATCTTGTCGGGCCGAGCTCCGAGCTCCTGAGTTGATTCAGCAGATTTTCTATTTTCATTTTCTTGATCTTATCTTTCTTTTTGTTGAAGACGAATCCACCTCTTTGCTTGGTTAAAAAGGGCGACATGATGTTTAAACATTTTTTGGACGAGGTTTGATGATGAAAAACACTTGTAAAGTCTTGGCGTGGTGGACACAGAATCAGCCAGCGGCTGCATTGCTGCAGCAAGACTCTTTACAAATTATTACTACAGGATGAGATGAACTGATTAACGTTTTGATCTGAATAAGCATAACCTAACAAGGATTTACACGATTACACGAGTAGAGCCAAACCCTACCGCCAACAAGTTCAATGTGTTGAATTACATTGATACGTGCAACCAAGAACTACTGGAAACTAAAAATGGAATATACTAATGAGTTTGCGAATCTACTACTATAAACTACATACACTGCAAAATTCATAATTATTTTAGCAAATAATTCACATGTTTTCGGTCACTGAACTAGATACAACTACAACTGTTGCGAACGAGTCTGCAGAATAGGAGATGGAACATTGAGATTTAATCTGAGTTCAGTTTGGATCATCGTTATATGAAAATTCCTCTGCGCTTTGAAGGCCTGAGGAGAATGGATGGAAAGGTTTAAGTATTTCAAATAAAACCCACAATTAATTCGATATTTCCTTGAATATTAATTTTAAAATTTTGCTAGAAACTGATATCAGAAACCTGACCAGTCCAGCCACATATATTCTCACATGTTTCGCATTATGTTTAATTAGTCGGTCTACTTGCACACATTTGAATTTTTGCCTTGCCTATCTATGCCTCCCTGTTTAGTTCTTGTAAATGATAGGTACCCCCAGGCCAGCTAAATTGAAATTTCTACTTGGTGAGAGAGCGGAAGGGTGTTGCAAGTTGCACTATTACTAAGAAACAAAGAGGTGTTAAGAAATTGTGGTACCCAGCATCTCGTAATTACCAAGTGACTAATTACAGGTGTCCTTGGATTAATACCGGAGCAAATTAGAGAATAATTAACCGATGAATTTAAAATGTAACATTGTTGCTCTGCTGACAAATACCTTTCGAAGATTATGTGGCAATTTCCAGGAAGGGAATTTTGTGAATTTATTATTTCGAGCCTATCTACGAGTTGTTTTGGAGAAACGCCCCGCATAATACCAGTCACGAAATGAATAACACTTCGTTGGAATATCTCCACAGCGTGAAAAACTTAACTGTACTGTGCACTTGACCATGTTTTAATTAATAAATTATTACGCCATGGAATCACACAAGAATACACCCAATCCTGCAATGATCAGCAGTCTTAATCGATCAGTTCCCAAAGTACAAACAATTTCTGCGTTACTAAATAAATAAAATCAATGCTGCAATCGTACTTGTCATGCAATGAACAGGAAATAGAAAGCTTGAGTTTCAGTTGTGATTTAATAAAAAAAACGAAGCTCCCTAATTTTAATCCTTTGTAATTTCAAAGTAGATTGCTGTAGCGGCTCATGTACTACATAGTTACTGTTATTCTAGGAACAAAAAAAATTCACGAATCAATCAAATTCCCATCCACTTACTTTCAATTAGAGGCTGAATGCAAATGACCGTCTTCATATCCACGAATAGAAAACATTTCTGTGCATTGAGACGACAAGTATCCATGTAACCCTTAATCAATCCTTATTTCTATATTTGTAAATCATTCTCACAGATGATGTATGCAGAATTCCATCCAGATCATGTTAGAACAACCAACAACAATCAAATTTCATTCTGAACTATGTGTCCATACGTACCAGATTTTTCTGTATTATTATGCACAGTTTCGAGGAGCAAAAAGTTAAAAAAAAAGTATGCCCAAAGCCCATTTCTTAAGAAGCCATTTCCCACACATCCCATTCACTCAACTCAGTTAAACTTTTTTTAACGAAATGACGAGCACAACTTCCATGTGTAGAACGACTTAACCTTGCAGCTGGAATGGTTACTTCCTCAAAGGTGGTTAAGTCGAATTAAATAGCGGACTCATTATGACTGTGTGACTTGATGGGAATTAATTAATGACTACATATTATACTTAATGATATCAACTACCAAAATCTCTGCCACAATTAGTTAGTCCAAGCACGACCTCCCTCTTAGCCACGGAAAAGAAATATTTAATTTCGATAAAAAATTAGTCTAAAAGGTGCACGATTGGTATTAGCTCGTGGTGCTCAGTGCAAAAGAATGGAATGAATGTCAAGGAAATTAATAAATCTGCTTTCTCACACTTTTACTAAATTCAATGTAAACATTATGTCGTCAATCATGGGTGTTATTTTTGCCACAATTAACATTAATCACATACACATTGCACGTTCAATCCAGAAATGTTAATTAAATATGGTACTACCTACTCAGCCAAGAGATGATTCCCATTCCATATTTTTGGCATTTCAAAATCAAAATTCACAGCAATATGCAATTAGCGTACATAGTTTATCCCGGATATGGGACCTAAATTATCCAGAATATTGACAAATTTAGTAGGTAATATGACTCGTGCACTCTATCAAACTTCGATTAAACTCTCAGACAAACATGAAGAAATTTGAGGGATGAAGCGTTTAAGATGAGTTTGAGTTTATTCAGAAGGTGTGAAGGACTCACAATCAGTCATTGCAACATTGTTTCTAAATTGTTTAAAGAGAAGCAAACCAAATAGTACTAGGGGACAACGAGGACGTTTGAATTACGTTGACTAAAATGTCCAGTCAACATCATTAGGCAATATTTACCTGCCACACCCATATTTATATTATTAAAGCCCAGACTCAAACCTTTTCCTAGACTTTTTTTCAACGTTGTGCAACTTCTTAATCACGATTTGACAGCGTAAAAATTTGTCAACACAATGCAGAAAATTGACTCGTGCTTGAACAAAAATAGAGCCAATAACATCCGCACAAAGCGTTCTTCGTAATGAATAATTAATTGTAAATCATAACCAAACTGCAGAGGACGTAAAGAATTCGAAATTGACAACGAATGCAGGGCACTACGTAGAAAAATACGGATTAAGTATGGAGTCAAATACGGATTCCATTTTGTAAGCTGTATTCTGTGTTCGTTTATCCTAATCCTTTAAATCTAAAGTTAATTTACAGTACTAAATTTTGATTTTGCTTGGACATCCCGTCAACGTCGGACTGTGCACCACTGCAACAGACGGTAAATGCCTTACATAATCATGCAAATCTGATCTGCTATATAAATCTGCTAAATACCGTACGGCACGTCATGCCCAAATTAGAAAAAAATAAGCCAATAAAAAGATTCAACTCTACTCGTATGATCGAACGGTGTTGAATGCTAGACACATTACTGTTATTCCAAATTCTAATTTCATCTGTGAGTGCATCTCTTGAAAACTCAGTTAGCATGAATGTCATTTTTCCAATTAACATAAGTCCGGAATTCAGCAATTATGTTTCAAACCGTTTTGATTGATTGGCATTACCTGATAAATTTGCAATCATGTCCGAAAGACCTTATTGAAGACGACGACGCAATGAAAAATAAATCCGCAATTAGATTCGTCCCAGGCTCAAAAAAAGTGAAGATGGCACAGGCAAAAGGTTTGTAGCTTTAGCTATGCAATACTCATTCTACTTAATTAATCAAGCAAATGATTCAACACGTGCATTGTATTATAGAGCCCTGTTAGCGATCAAAGTACTCAGTCTGCAAATCGATTACCCAGTTGTACTTCACAGAGTTGCAGCATTATGCAGTCAGTTAGCAATGATAGCATCTCATGGAATCTAAAAGTCATAATAGTGTGAACCAGGTAGGTGGTAGCTGGTAGAGTTAAATCTAAATTTCTCTCCGCAAATAACTTCTAAATATAACAAACTACGATTTGCTTATGGACAAAAAATTTGCAATGTAGTCTCATGAGAGTTGAACCGGAGTCAGTCAGTCAGTCATAGGATGGAAAATCATTTATGGATTTATTTGTAAACATGCACCAATGACACTAGGCGTTCATGCCAAGGCATTGGAGGGCGATAATGAGTTCCTTAGCCGTACGTAATGATTTACGTTACGTTTTCCTTTTAATCAAAGCAACTCTTTTCCTCCCGTCTGTCCAACTTTCCTAAGTGTTTTGCTGTTTATAGTGCCAAAAACCAATGCAATAATATGAACCACCACGACCAAACATTCGACTTTTTCCAAATCCATGCATGCACCAGTATGTTGTACGAACAATCGACCATTCCCAAACAAACTTGTCGGCGAAACTTTTTCTCTTAAGTGCGTCAATCCTTCATCTCGTGTAAATTTGGAAAGTATTTTTGTTATTTTTGCTCTTTATCAACCCCGAAAGTAAACTCCTAGTTGTGCATAAACCTTATAAAATGCATGCATGACAATGTTCTTCACTTTTATGTACTAAAACTACAACAAGAGTTGTTGTATAAGCAAGATTTCCGAGATTCGCAAATTTCGTGCGAAAACTAATGTTTCACAGCTTGAATTTGATAACAATGCGTACATATGTATGCATATTTTTGCGTGGTATTCACTTTTACACGGAATGAGGAACTTATTCATAGTATCGCACTACGGATGGATTCGACTCGCGATAGATAATAACCCCTGGTCTTTCCATGTGTTGTGCAGTCTGCAGTGAAACAACAATGCAACAAGGTATTATTTCCATATTTCTATAACCGAGCAAATATGTTCGTTCACATGCACGTACGTACATAATGCAAATTTAATTCCATAGAGTGCTACGGACGCGACGGTGGCGGTGGTCTGATCTCCTTCATTTAATTTCCAAGGATAGTTTACAAATTGCAAGTGGTGTTCTTCAACCTCAGCCAACTTGAATAAAAAAACCACAGCAACAGCTAAGGAACCTTGCCCTGCTCTGGCAGCAGCAGCATCAGCGCTACTAGATACAATAACTTGGACACACAGGGCCAACTTCACGTTTACTTATTATGTATGATAAATCTTTCCAAGGCGGTAATAAAGACGAATATTTCAGCTAAAAAAATTTGCATGCTTGGACGCGTTCCCCTGACCGTTCAACCCTTATGTTCCAGCTTAGGTTTCATGTAGGGACTTCCGTGCCGCGAAAAAAACAGGTAGCCCAGAGCAAAACCATATGGCTTCTCTCAAAATATCATTTCCTTAGCCGTGTCCACGCCCTTTCAATTATGTACATGTACTGCTGCTTCACTGTGGGTGCTTTGCTTTCTCTAAAATTCCAAATAGGAAATTCCATATATGATAAATCTGATATAAATCAAATGCACGCGAAATTCCTTGTCTCGAAAAAAAATCCACCGAGCTAGCGTCTAATTCAGTCAATCGGAAGAAACTCTGGCGATTTTGACTATTTTTTTAAAATGATACGAAACAAGTAGATGTAACGGGGCTAACTTGGAGTTCACACACACTCCACAACATAGACCTGTCGTATTATAAATGGAACTTTTAGTTGGGTTTGTAGCGTCTAGCCTGGCAATGACATGACACGGAGTTTATGATTGAGTATGAGTGTGAGAAGACACGGTAGGCACATTAAATGTGTGATGTCGAGGAAGACACGGACAGATAGACACACAAAATACACCTTATCCTCCTCATCCTTCCTTAAAATCCTTGCAAATTCTGCGGAAGATGATTTTCTAGTGTGCGTGTCGAAATCATATGATGCGTGAATTACGGAGCTTCTTCGTAGACTGCTACAAATATAATTTAAACTCAACAATGAGGGAATTCAATGCAATGGAGAGGAGGTGAGATGTGGTGGTGCTCTGCTTTGTGCATAATAACGTTTCAGACACACACATACACATCTAATTTGGAACACCCAACCCAATCCTAGGTTAGGTTCTATCTCAACACGACGACAAAGCACAAAAAATTAATAGATAATAAATTTAATACATGATATTTTGGCCGTCGTAGCCTAGTAAAAAGTAGAGGTGTTGAGTGAGGCTAGAAAAATAACGCCAGACCACATTGCTCGGTTGCAAGGCAAAAGGCATTGTCCTACCCATGAGAGCCGTTAGTCCTAGTTGTGATATTATTTTTTTTTTGCTGAAGGAATCGTATGAAATCAAAGCCTACCCTAGGTCTAGCTATATAAAGGAAAAAAACGCTTTTAGTTGGGCAAATTCGTGACATTTCTCATCAAAGGCGACCAAAGTGTACCATAAAGTGCAACACTTCATCGTAGTTTTCTGAAATAACAATACAATACCGGAGAGATTTAACAAAGTAAGAAAAAAAATCAAACGCGACTCATTCTTGTAATAATAATGTATCGACACGGGCCAATACTTGTCGCGTTCATTCATGATTAGTCTCTCACGGTGCAGCAGCAGCAGTACCAATGCAGTGCAAGTGAGTGGCAATTCCCGTCCAACACCCTTTTTCAATATATTAATAGGAGCTTAAGACTACTCAGTGCGTTGGTATTGTACACGCAAACATCTTGTGTTAACAGCATCTCACCCACTCAAATTAATTGGACCAAAAATATACGTCAATTCATTCACGTTACGAGTTAGTCACGACTCCTATGACTTACTTAACTTTAACCTGATTTCTGATTTCCTCTCTGTCTGTTCTACGAGGGCTTTGAGAGTATTGGATGTGAAATGATAGAAATTTTATAGAGCTCTGCATCGGTTATCCCGCTTTGGTAAGGTAAGATCATCAAGACAGATAAAAAAAAGTCCGTATTCTTAATGTACCTTCCAAGGTTCTCCCAAATGCATTGTTCCTCAACCTACCTAATGCTTGATGACAAAAATAAATTGGGAAATCCTTTCCTTCGTGAGTTTCATCTAATCAGTAGGACAATTAATCCATTTGTGTCTCGGTACAAGAATAAAAAAGTCCATTGTTAAGTTCGTCCAGGGTTGATTTGGAGGATTTGTGTACTTGAGTTATTAATTAATAACAGACTCTGTTCTTGAGGACGATACGATACTGTTAATGAGCAAAGACGTTCGTCAGTCACTCGTTCATGTCTGTGTAAGTAGCAGCACCCGTAAACATGACTAAATAATAAGAAACTAATACAGCACGACGACAACAATGAAATTGGCACTCTTTCCGAACATTGCAAAAATGATAATTTGTTAATTATTACTAATTTTAAGGTAGAAAGGAAATTTAAGAATGTGCGAAATGCGAATACAACCGATCTTTGCTGGTTAATGTAATGAATGTATAGTAATGTAATATATATTTGAAAATTTAGGACAATCGCTTGTCGCTTTCCTTTGATTGAAGACGAGTGAATTACATTCAACTTCATTTTCATCTTGACAATCGGTGGAAAAACTGTCAAAGTCAGATAGTTCAGAATTATTGCAAATACTTGCTTATACATTCCAGCTGACCTTTAGTCTCTCAAATGGTGTTGGGCTATACACATAACCTTTATGCAAATTTGCAAATGTTGCACTCTTAAATAACAATTAAAGTTTGAGACGTGAATGACCAGAATCTAAAAGATGAGGAAACCAATTTAAGAACACTTCATGACACAATGTACAAAATCATGAGATTCTACCACTTTCCATGCATGCAGCCTCAACAAGTTTGAGTGTAGTGTGAGTGCACAATCCTGGCAAGAGATGAGCGAATATGTTGCATAAACTTCTTGGAGCCAGTCCCAGATGGATAATCTAGCAGAGGGCTAGCAGCAACTTAAAATCCATTAAACTTGAATTCATTGACTGGTCGTGTAATTTGTCAGAATAAAGTAATTTAATATGGGTATAGGAAAATTGATGCGAAGATGTAATTCACAGAACATGGGTAAACCGTGCTTTTCATTTGCAGTAAAGTGCACTCTGCCTTGCATAATAAATAGGAATCTTAAATCAAATTATGTGTACCTACACATTAGTAAAGTTCCTCCAAAAACCAAACCTCGGCTAAGCTTTCGATACCGTAAAAGAGATGAGAATCAGTAAAAACATAAAGAATGAAAGGCATATGGCAAAGGCAAATGTTGGCTCGGGACCGGTGTTCCCGGTTTTAATGCTATCATGGTGCAAGCAACAATGCAATGCAAATGCAATGGACTTGAACTGTAATATTCCTTCCGGAACATTGTATGCGGAGTATTGGACACCTTCACCGCTAATTTGCATAATCCAACAGCAACTCACATATTGAGTGTGAACTAATGAAAGTATTTACAACAACCTATTGCATATGCAGTCAGGGTCTCGTCAAAATACATTGTATCATCAGGTAAGCTTACTCAGGAATGCAACGCGATTTTTATTGAAAGTAAAACATAGTAGTAGTACCTCACGCTCATTTAGCATTTCGTAACGTTTTGCTCAAATATGTGGCTGAGCTTTTATTGCCCTGTGGTAACTGAGCCAGCGAAGCTAAGCAATATTTAAATTAACCCTTCTTGGGGATAGGTTCAAACTAGTTTTGATTTAATCTGGTGTGCACTAAACCCATGAAGACTAAAGGAGCAACATAGAACGAGAGAATCCAAACTTTGGACAAAATTAATTAAAATCCATACTCCATTTTTAACTGTTTTGATGCAAGAGCGCCGTTAAGAGTCAGGTACTCTGCTGAGATAATTATTCTCAATTATTCTCAACCCCCAACATGACATCATCGTCAAGAAATTTTTGTGAGAGTTGAACCTCCATCCATCGGATAACCTTTCAGTTCAGTTCAGTTCCCTGTCCATCTGCCAAGGAAAAATCACGTCAAACTTGAACAGTTAAGCCTCTATTTTACCAGCTGGAAATTAGCGTTATTCAAGTCTGAGCTTATACATAGTTTTATGAGATGTTCATGCAGTCTCTATAAATCATGTGTCTTTCAATTATTCACGCATTCCTTAAAATGTATACCACAGTGGGGTCTCAGTAAAGAAAGGGTTAAGAATCAAAGACTTTTTTTTCACACGGCGCTGCGGATGAGGTGGTACTGGATTTCTCAGCCCGTCATTTCACACTTGGTGCTGGTGCTGCTAGGTTGAGAGGTGAGGTGAAATTTTGTTGGGGGGTCAGGCCAGGAATGAGGCTAATTTGTAATTAAGAAGAAATACTAGAGCAACTCATCAAGTCAAGAGGCGGCTGTCAAACATGTAATTTAATGCGAATCATTTCATGTGTACTGAGCAAATAAACATTGGACAATGCAGTGCTGTGTTTTTTTAAGAAATTTTTTTAAGAGCAAGTCTAGATCTTGTTCATTGCAGAATAACTACAAATCAACTTCCGATTAAAACAGCTCCTGCTTGAGCCGACAGTCGAAATGATTTTGGAACTCAGCCATGAGAAAACTAGCCTTAATAGTTTCACATGCGAATTTTATTCCTACGCATAAAATTGTAACAGCTACGACTAATCGTTCATCTAAACAAAGCCAATCGCCAGAACATAAACATTTATGAACGTGACGCATGGCATAAATCATTTGTACAAATGCCGAGCCAAATCTTTTTGCAAATTGTAGTTCTAAGATTGTCCCCACAGCCAGCCCAGTCAGTCGTAGACGCTGTTACTTGTCAACAATGATTCAACTGAAGTTGCATGTATTATAATAAAATCGTTTTGCCTCAAAACAAATATCGTGTTTAAGAACTTTGCCCGATTCACAGGAACTACGAGGCAACATAACATATTGATCATCCCAACCTATTTCATGTGTGTCATTCGAATGGGAGCACATGGTCTGATGGTTACTCTCATCATCCTTGCGGAAATTACACGCACATTTTGTAATCTTTTGTTATTCTAGCGTGTGCAATTTCAAATTCGGCAAGATTCAATAGTGAGACATTCAGATTGAGAAGGTGAATTAGTTTACCAACCATTCAACAAAAAACCAAGACTTAAACTTCAATTACAATTAGGACTCGGACTTGAGATGAGATATATCTCCCCTGAACTGTCGAGTAAACAATCACCTAATATTGCATTCTTCACATAAATATGTGCACTAATCCAAACAGTCAGTGTGTTGAATGTGGAGTAAGTAAATTAGTGTCAAATAACTGATAGATAACCGAGTAAATAAGTTGTACAAGTGTACATAAGTTCATTTCAACTCACCTATTCTGGGCTCAAATGCACACAAATGTGCATTTGAACGTTTATTTATCATGCAGAACAATTTCAATTGGAAAATGTTGAAGTTTCCTGTTAGTAGTTCAAATTAGGACGACACCTGGCTAACCCAAACCCAGACTTGCATCTGATTAATAGACAACAATGTAAAAAATGTGAATGCAATACGATGCAAAAAAAAATATGTTTATGAGTTAGAATTAGAATGAATCAATTGATTGGTTACGTTGATAATGACAATACAACTCATCGTGATTAAATTCATTGAACCACGAACGAAGCCATGGCATATTTGAATTCCTTGCAGAAATCACAATCAATAGTCACATCTCGAAATCTCCAAATTTTACACACATTCAAATTAGAAATTTGAAAAGTTTAAATACTTTTTTTGTGTACAATTGATACAGAAAATTGAGTTTGACACTGATTGCGATTGTGAGATGCTCTAATTCTGTCTCCTCCAAATTGCACTTATTCTTGCAACCTCACCTCACCTTGCATTGTAAATTTGCAGTGTTTCTCCTATTCCATGATAAATGTAAAATGAAACTGATGCTGAGATTGAGTCGAGTGGTGTTCAAAGAACCGAATCCCACATGTTCGTACGTAAAAACTATCAACACGTATTGGAGTTTGGAGTATGCAGTTTGATTTAAAATGTGAATTGTGACGAAATTATTCATTCAATTCTACCTGAAGAAATAAAAAACCTCAATGAGGTGAGCCACCATCCCAACATACACTTTAAACCAACCAACCATTTACCACACAATTCATCCAAGTCCAGGGAAAGAGATGACATCAACTAAATAAGCGCCAGTCCTCAGGACCAGAGATCGGGAAAACACTTCAATTCTTAACTTTAATGATGAAAATAATAATAACTCCTTCAAACCTTTCCATTAATCTTTTTCTTGTGTATTTCTAATTCAATTGTCACCACTATGACAACTTGTGAAAGTTTCTTTACAAAAATGTCAACAAACAATTTTGTCAACTTTTTGAGAATGTCACTAGTAGAAAAATTGCACCCTTACTTGAATAATATTCACGACTCCTCATATACGAAGATCAATTAGCAAATTGAATTCACCTTTTTTAAAAACTTAAGAGCCCACTGATCACCCACCAGCCGCTTAAAATGAGTTTTGAAACCTTTGGTTGTAGTTGTATGACTACCTGAGGGCTTAAGAAACTAAGCCTTTTTCATCCCAAGTATCA
>JAQGCM010000064.1:0-44477 GCA_034699705.1 Hymenaphorura dentifera
AACAAGATAATTCCTTTCATAATATTTATCAGAACAGCAAGATCACAAATACATAACAAAACGAATGTTATCGTCTAGCGTAACATATTATGTGAATGTTCTAATTCTCAAATAAGTAAATTAGGATTGTTCCTAGTGAAGGATGGTCGATTGCAATGCAAACTTTCGAAAACTGAAACCCAGATAGAATTTAATAGCAACAATTGGTTAGCAAAAATGCATCAGTTTTCAGTACGGTGCGGTTTTGGCTTGTCTGACGCCGGCTTAATGGCTCTTTAAACGAAACTTGTTTGCATTCTCAATGTTCCTACAATGTATTTGACCTTAATATTTTGCAAACCCAGAAACGTTATGCAATACTTGAAACCTAGTGAGTTTGATTTTGGACTTGTAGTTTCACATAAAGGAGGAAATGTCAGTTTTCTTCCTCTCAAACTGGATAATGACCAACTTGCCGAGAGTTCTGATTGGAATGCACAAATACATAGTTAATCAGCTAACGACTGGCCACAATCAGCTGACCAAAGTACGTTGTTTCAAAAGAATTGATTGTTTGAATTATGACGTTAACTAAATGTTCTGAATGTTTAACCTCCGTTAGCCCCAAAATGGAGATATTTGTTCAGATGCATCAGTTCTTGCAATACTAGATGTAAAAAATGGAACTACAAATGGCATTAGCAAAGTTACATACAACGATCAATTCAATTTGAACGAATCTCAAATCAACAATATTTTTCCTGGAGTAAATCCCGTGCTGTTATGGTTGTTATCATGCTCCCTCCCGGATAAGTATTTGCATAGTGATCTGAAACCCAAAACGCCAGAACACGGAAATAATCATACAACACAGGAACTTATTAAAGAAATGGTATGGCAAATAATTTGTTAGATTTTTTTCAAGCCAATTTGGAATAAGATGGTTGAGTTTTAAAATAACTGATTTGATTTCTTGTGCAGACGAAATGTAAACTTGATTCAGAGACGTGGACGGTGTTGTATGATAGTGATGAGCACGGAACAAGCATTAATCGTTTCCAGCATCATGTATTCAACTACCGAGGACCCAACCTTATGTTTATCACAGCTGACAACGGCTACCAACTATGTCTGGGTTCTGATACAGAATGGAAAGAAAGTTGTCATTTCTGGGGTGGAGAAGATTCTATTATTCTTCAACTTCAACCTGAATTTCGAATCGTCGAAAGTAAACTCAAATGCGAATTCCCTATTCGCATCAGCAATGAACGCTCTAATTTAAAACTTGATTTCAAAATTTTCAGGAGGTGAAAAGATTTTGTATTCCAATTTTTCTATACGAGGGTACCCTTTCGGAATTCAAGCTGGAAAAGATGCCAGAAATGTGAGTGTTGATATAAAGCCGGACTTCCAATTTGTTTCTTTCAAGAAAATGCCTTGCAAAATCGAGAAATTTATGGTTTACGGATGTGGAAATCCTCAGGCGAAGTAAGTCCGTTAGCTTAACCTGTGCCTCTGCTAAGATTTAAAATTGTGAAATTGGAATTTGTAAAGGAACTCACAGACTGATTATAAAAAGTGGGAAGCCAAAGAGTGTCAAAAGCAAAGAACAATCAACATAAATAGTGCAGAATGGAATGACAATCCGGACAAATATTTGTTGGAGTTGGGCGGAAATTATAAAAGTTACGGAAATAATTGAAGCAATCCATCCATTTACTATTTGGTAAATAAGTTTTAATGTTTCATGTAATAGTCGATGATCGTGGAGAAAATTGCAAAACCAGCAGCACCAAGGATCCCGGGTTTAATGCCAGCTACAATTTCAAAAAATAACCAAATTGATCAATTTTAATCTAATTGTAATTGTATTTAAGTTCTAATTTAAATTACCTCTTAAACCAATTATTCCTCCTGTGATTCCACCTGCATACGTCCCATTCTTCCAATCGTTTTTGGCTCGATACTATTTTTTTGGAAAGCAAGTTTTTATTAAAATAATAATTGAATAAATGTGTATAGTTAGTTTATTTTCACTTGCCGTTTCAATGGCACATTCAGTACTGGCAAACATAGCTCCAACCATTGCAAAATTTTTGCCATGTGTGATACAATTTCCTCTCATTTCTCGCAAAACTTCTCTTGCAGTCGGTGCTTGAGCTCCAGGCATCGTAATTGTTGGATTAACACTCGAAGAAAACAACCCAATGATGGCTCCGAGACCAAAACCTTAAAAAAATATAACACCGTCGACATTAATATTTCTAAACTGCCAAAATTCCAAATAAATACCTTAAACTTCAAAACCATATTTTTACCTAGAACACAACTCATGACTGCTTTAAATGCACAACTCTCAAAGGTTGCTTCAACAAACTTTTCTTCTCTAGTTTTGACGACAATTGGGCCAAAAATTCTAGGAACAGTTTCGAGTGCTCTTTTGTACTCTGGGTTCTGTCTGTAGACGGGATTATTGCTCAGCAGTGCCAACAAAACTTCTCGAAAATCTTCATCACTGATTTTCTTCTTTCCATCTTCGATCGTCGGACTTCCATCGGAAATCTGAGACATTTCTAAACACAAATGATGTAACAAATTTAACACATGAAAACTTAGTAGTGCGTGCCTGAGAAATTACACCGCTTCTTGTCAACTAGTTAGTTCCAAAGTCACTAATTAAATACTAGCTTCTCAAAAAATCTTGCAATTTAAAATTAAATTACGGAATAATTCCGGTTCGATTGAACTTGGTCACTTGCACTTGGTTGGTGAGCAAAAGTTATAAAATTTCGGTAGATTTTTTGTATGCATTGGAATTACGCGCACATAATGTTCTCTCTCACAATAAGTTTCAGAGTTTGCTTCTTCTCAATGATATCGGGCAAAAAATTTTGCACAATTTTCAAAGTCGTATTGATTTGTAATGTCAAATTGTCATACCAGTTTCCGATTTCCAACTATAATTGCTGCAAAATATTTGTTATCAAACATTGACTGACAACTATTAATAATTTGCCAGCAAGTTTTTCCCAGTTTGTGACTTTGACTTTTGAGCTGAGGCAAACGTCACGTAATAATCGACAACTTTGAACTTTTCTCATCATTCCAATAATTCGAACGTAACGCATCGTGAACGTGACGTGACGCAAGGTAAGAAAATTTCGATTTATTGATTAATTGATTTATTGCCAGCGTCTAGCAAGTGTAGTATGCAAAGTTATTAGAACAAAGCAGCTTATATTTACAGTAAATGGCGTATTTTGTATTTTCATTTGAGACACCGTCAAGCGTGCATCGTGAAATAAAAATATTCATTCGTTGGCTAGATTCGTTCATTAGAATAGATAGAATTCTTACAATATTTGTAAATAAAAACATACGATTCAATCAAATCTATTTTGTTCTAATACAGGTGACCAAATAATAAAGCAGAACCAAAGGAGAACTCGTGTAAAACCTGTGACAGCCGATTCAAAATGATTGAGAACAATGTGTTGGCCCGCGGTGGCCTTTATATGGACGAAATGACGAAGAAACTTCGCCTTCTCCACCCTGACCACCATCAACTCTCGCATGACCTTGTCGCAGGATGTGACGAATACCGTCAAGGTAAAATTCCAAAGTCACTACTACATGCACTTTATTATAATTCATCAGCAGCCGATGTGTCTAGTAGTGAATTTGAAATTATTGGTTCTGGAATCCTCAATCCTAACGTGAAACATTGCAGTAAATCTTCTGACACTGCCATTTTGACTTAACTTGATTACAGGGAAACAAGACTTTCAGAAAAACGTGCTGACCGTCATTGCAACATTGGAAAGGATGACACACGCGGTTGACAGAGCCAAAATGGATACTTTTGGGAAGCGAAGTCGCCTAATGGCAATTACGTGGCAGCGCGACATATCCCAGCAGCGGTTGAGACAAGAAATTGCAGAGAAGAAGGCCTTGTTAGAACGTCGGCGGGGTCATCATCAATCTTTGATAAATCGGCAAAACTCAATTTCAATTCATCTTCAGGATTCACTGTTTCGTTTGTTAAATTAACCTCTACAGGCCGCGTTATCTTTTCTTTCAATTTCCCCCTAGGGTGCACGTAACAATGTAATTTTCTACCTTAATTTCAATTATTAGCTAATGTAGCTGCAGTTGTACACACGGAAAGGAGTATGAATTATGAATAAATTTCAACTACCACACATGTCAAGCGAAAATTTGGCTGCCCTTGATTGTTCAGTAATCTGTGACATTGTCGAATTAGTTAAGGTGACTGAGTAATACGTACACAAGTAACCCCCAACACATTTTGAATAAAATCATGTTGAATAAGAAGGACATTAATGTATTCAGGTTGAGGTCTCCAGCTGTTCAGACAAAAGAGCAAATATCTAATTTGTGATTTATGCCATTCAAGTAATTTGCTTATAATAGAACTCTTCCAAAATTGTCATTTAGTCATCAAACAGGCTTTCTGCAGTTGTTATTTCTATTTTTCCAAATTGGCAAGCAAAAGGGATTCGCAGATTCAAGCCATGGGTCTTCATCGAATTCTAGTTGCAGCTCTATTTTTGGTAATGATTTTAGATATGTCAGTGATATATTTCCTCGGTGAATTTGGAGGGATAAAATTAAAGAACTTACACAAGTTTTTACTAGTAACAGTGAAAACTAAGTTGATTTCGTCATTTTAGGCCAAAGATCGGCAAACTGATAATTTTATTTTTTGCAATTTTTTTTCGCAACCTCAGCAAATCTGGTGGACATACAGATGTGTTAGTGGGGACAAACATGCGAGCCTTACTGCACAATCATTAAATTTTCTTGAAAGGGACGATCTAAACAACGGGACGACAATTTATGACGATACAACCGACGCTGCCTCTGAAGAAGAAATAGCTTCGGAGCACGACAAAGAGACGACCGAAGACTCTGACTTGAGTGAACAAGAAGGGGAGGAAGAAAGCGATGAAAGTTCTGAAGAATCTGAAGAGTCTGAGGAAGGCAGTGGTGATTTGGAATCAGAGGAAGAAAGTGATGAAGACTCTGACTCTGAATATTATGATAGCTCAGAGGAATATGAATACGAACAATTAGATAGAGAAGAAAGCTCCGAAGAATATGATTCTGAATATTATGATAGCTCAGAAGAATATGAATCAGATGAGGATGAGGATGAATCCGAAGAAAGATCGGATGAAGAAGACGAATCTGATGAATCCGATGAAGAGGAAGACAGTGAAGAAGATGAAGATGAAAGCACAGAAGAGGGTGAACAAAGTGAAAATACAGATGCCGAAGCGGCAGAACCGGAAAATGAAGAAAATTCTGAAGAAATAATTCCGACTTCTAGCATCAAGCCGACAAGTGTATCCGTCACCCAATCGTCTGGCGGTACAACTGAACCAAAACCTGAAGAAAATATTCAAGAAATAGTTTCGACTTCTAGCACAGTGCCAGAAAGTGTGTCACCCACCCAGTCCTCAACAGTCCTCCCAAGAAATAATGTTCACTGGAATAGAGCTAAAAGAAATATCTGGTCAGGTGTAAGAGAGATAGAGGTGTTGCAAAATTAAATTTTGTTCTTGAATGGAACCTTATTTTATGAAATATTATTTATGATATCACGCTTTAGTTTTATTTTATTTTAGATGTATTAATTTAGTTAGAGAATAACTTGCTAAGGCGGGTGATTAGGATTAGATTAGACTGGAACAGAATTATTTCAATAAAGTTTGGTTTAGGAGTTTTGGGAGATATTTGTGTTTTGCGAATCTTTGCTAATAATGGTGCTTGGCGCTTGAAGGAATCGGTGGTTTCGTTTACAGCCACTCAACTGAAGTGAAAATTTATTGGGTGTTAGCACAGATGGAAGCAAACCTTAAGTGTTTAGTTTACGAGTAAAAGCAAACTCCGCAATCAACTTCAACGCTAACCCTTGAAAGTCCACTCAACAACTTTTATTTTCACCGAATTTACTCAAGGAACACTTTCGCCGCGTATTACGCATAAAAATTCTCTTGCACAAATGAAATCTTTACAGTTCGATTCTAAAAACTTCTCATTTCCGATCCGACCTCAGCAGTCACGTTTTATGATCAAGAATTGCTCGCTTTTTCTGTATTGCAATTTTAACGAGGTGTTAAGTGTCAGTTGTAAAACTGAATGGCGCATGGCGTAATAAACCCTACAGGTTGAAGGTTCTTGATAAACCTTTTGTCTATGGACTACAACAACTTTATTTCTGTACCTGGTTCAGTTTTATCACTTGACATGCTATGTTATTATCAATTCTTATGTTTGTTGAGTGATATAAATGTTGTAAAAAACACCAATTAGGCATTAATTAAGTCTTAGTTACGAAAGTCGGAATTAGGTTCACTCACTGATGATTCAATGTAACTGTGGTTGTATTGTGTGAGCTATGAATTTGATGACTTAAATAAATCACATCCAAATCCAAATCCAAAAGTCACCTCTTCTGATCTCTGCTAGCTCTGGTTTCACTTTTTGGTTCGGACAGCCACTCCATCACAATATAAAGGATTGCACTTAATTGGAAGTCAACTTTCTAAGAATTGAACACTTGCACTGCACCTAATCAATAATACAGCATTCAAAGATGCCAGTCGTTAGAACATTTAATATGCACCGTAATTAATACTTTATGGAATGAATAAGATACCATTACACTGTGCTCTATCTGTACTTTTGTCGGATCTAATTTTGGACCTGCCAAATGAACGAAATTGAGTCCAGATGTGAATTTAGCTCTGGGTCGTCGGAAATAGCGCATCAATAATATTTGTCCCAAAAAACATGACACTTTGTAGTTGCCAATGCTGTATTACACCTGAGAACTTTTGTCTGCGCGGCTGTTTTTCTATCTGTATATGTCGAATTTCCTCCGAAACTACAGAACCGATTCTATTCAAACTAAAGCTTTTCAAAAATAAATTTCCAGCAGAGTTTTAGTGGCTGGGCTGGTCATTGTGTGGGATAGAATGTGTTGAGGTCAATTTGTTCCAGTGACTTTGTCATATTTGAAACACGGAATCCAAGCAATCTAGCAAACGAGGTACCGCTGTCAATTACAGCTATGACGCACCTGTTTGTGATTAGAGACACTTGGATGGACCTTAGTGAATGTTTTAATGTCAATTTCCGGAAAGAAGTCTACAAAAAGAAATGTCCAGTCTCAGTCTTGCCTCATTCGTCATTATTAAGTCAGATTAGAAATACCATCAATCTGAAACAAGTTCTCAAAACCTAAGTTGAACTCAACTTAACCATGTTTGTGCGAAACATTCTATCAAGACTTCCTATCATTCTTCTGCTTCTTTCGCAGGTTTCAATTAATCTAAATTTCTTAAAATATTAGTTGCACAGCACTTCTTTAGATAGAATTACTGCGATCGAATATATAACATGTCACTTTTGCTTTATATTAAAATAATGTTTTTATGTTTTTAACACAAAGTGCAACATGGGTTAGCTACATAGGCTTGCACGACAAACTTGCGCGATAATAAAGAATACTAACTTTTACCTACCAATTTCTTTGTTTGAAAAGATTCTCTGCTGGGCTTTTGCAGCTGGGACGGCTATGAGCGACGATGCTTCGATAAAGAAAATGATTTCCGACAAAGTAAAGGGTACATCAAAGTCCAAAATGAATGAATATAAAATGCAAGCTTCAAAGCAACTGCAGTCAAATTTAGTAAAGGTAATTTTTCTCAGAGATTCCATAAACAGTTCTGTACGAAACTTTCTTTAATCCATTTATAAATAATTGTGATTTGTTCTTGGAATCCTTTCAGATGGTCGAAGTTCTGACTCGGAATGACAAAAAGATTCCAGTCAATGTGCGTAATTCAGCAAAGGCATTGTTAAAGAAATTGAAAGCAGGCCAATTAACTAAAGCCATATCGAACGCAATGCCGAATTTGCTTGTAAATATCCCACAACAGGTAAGACAAGTTTTGCAATGCGAATACATTCTGCATCGGGTTTTTGTACTGTTGTTCGAATTTAACTTTTCCATTCCAACCAAAGACGAAAAAATTCCAATTACCGATTTATTTGCGAAACTAATTGCTAAAATTCGTATCTCTGTAAATTTAAACAAATATAATAGCGTCGAATTTATTTTAACAAACCAAGCAGCGAAGGCCAGTTACATGCCGTACTCAATGTGAGCAGGAAAGGGTACACCACAAGCTCATGTGCTCGAAGAAAAGAATTATTAGCTCCAATTTAATTCGAGGAGAAATTGTTTCTATTTCGATCCATTGGATCATTATACACAAGAATCACGAGAACCATAATTTGGTTTCCATCTATGCTGCCTAATGTCTCGACTGATGGTGAACTTGTGCTAAAATTAACTATACTCTGCCTAATTTCCTAATTTGGTGAAAGTGGATGTTTCCCGAGTAAGTCTTTCCTACTCTCCAATACTGGTACTTAAATATAGCAGTGAAAATATGTAGTTTTAGCATTTGATGTGCCCAGTTTTTCATGCAAAGATAGTTTTGCTGGTTGGTGAAATGCTAATGTCATTCTCATTGCGTGCAGTCAGAGGTTGAACCTTGTGTAGTACATATATTATAGTTGAGTTTCGTGTTTCAAATTGGTAGTGGAAGTGCAAATGCAGGGTCTGGATGAAAATGATGGCTGGATAGAATCTAGTAATAGAAATAATGAGAGAAAACATGGTTCCTAAATTAGCAAAGCTAATTAAATCGTGGACCGGGTTAAAAACAGGGAAATGCTGGGCAACAACTCGGAGGAACTTTGCAGGGACTCCTTCCGTACGCACCGCAAGGCTCAGTTTCTCCTCTCCAAGTTCTCCTGTCTTACGTCAAAGAGAATCTTAATGGCGTCAACACTCTGCTCCTCGGAACGCTCAGCGGTGCCCCAAACTTAATCCAGGTACAATTTCGCTTTCACAACTTTTACCACCCAACACTCATCACTTCCAACAAGAATTACTTGCACCTTCTTCTAATTATTTTATTAAAGACTTTCTCCACCCTTCTCGACTCCTCGACCTCTTCACTAAATTGATTGCTTGCACGAGTTTCATTTCTTGAAAAAATAACTCTGACGAATAGTGTTTTGCACGTCTCATTTCATCGTCCCCTTCATTTGACTAAACGACTCAAATTGCTTTGCGTGTCCAACTAATGTGTTATTGAATGACCCAGAATGCAATTACGAACCCGAGTAATGCAGTAAGGAGAGTCAATACTATAAAAGTAATTGAAATGGTCTGATAATGTGATTAGGGACTCGTTGGCTCACTAATTGGAAACTTGGGAGGACTTAATGACACACTTGGCGGAACTCTTGACACGGCTGGAGCACTTCTTGGTGGACTTCTAGGTTGATATATGACCTTTGACCTAGAGAATAGGAAATGACTGCAAAAGATCTTGAGTGAGCTTTGAGCTGTTCCGCATATGGCACAAGCATAGTATTTGCTACACTACAAAGGGGAAAATGATAGTTAATAAAAAGCAAATTCCTGATTCAGCTGTGTTGTGTTTTGGAGATGGAAGTATTAATTTCTGCAGCCCGGAAACTACACAGACTCATTTAATAATGAACCGTATTTTCAATAGACTTGGGACTTGGCCCGGGTTCTAGTTTCCCTATTCATTAACACTCCAGTGGAAGACTCTAGAAGATACGTTGTGTAAAATCTAATTTATTTCATCGCACTAGTGTTTCAATAGTTTCATCTTCAAGCAAT
This sequence comes from Hymenaphorura dentifera, assembly GCA_034699705.1. Lineage (NCBI taxonomy): Eukaryota > Metazoa > Arthropoda > Collembola > Poduromorpha > Onychiuridae > Hymenaphorura > Hymenaphorura dentifera. The sequence goes on from JAQGCM010000064.1 coordinate 9,737, forward strand.
CTCTCGACATGGCATAGTTTTACATTTGAATTATACACCCAGCACATGGTTTGGCTTTTATTAATTTAGTCAGATGATGATAGAAATAGAATTGGGCTTGAACATTGCATTGCAGTAGGAACGGGACTAAAAACTCTTGGCTACTGTATGGGCGCATTGGCTTCGGCACTGATTGCGACATTATTATGCTGACGATGACAATTCTTGCGACAGAATGAATGCATCATAGTTTTGACTTCCAATGCTTGCAATATTTTAGCTGTGGAGGAGGAATAAATTATAATTTATCGAATCACATGAGAGCTGAATGCTAGCGTAGAACTAACAATCCACTCGACCATGAACCAAGTAAACTTATTCTTGTTTCAATCAAGCGAAATTGTTAAATCTGGTCTTAAACACATAAAAAGTATGAGGATGATGTAAATAAAACGAAACAGTAGTTTAATCATTCTTATTTAGAACAGCTGGGAGGAATTCAAATAAGTAATGCAAAGTGGTCGGTTTCAAACGTGTATATTGTCGTAACGGTAAAAGAATAGCACAGCACCAATAGTCAAATTATTAAATTGTTATTATCACTAAAAAGGAGTCCAGAATTATTTTACACTAGTTCTGACCGTTCTACTTGTGTTTCACTTTTCGATACATTTTAGTGCTCGGCATGTTCATTGTCTAAGGGCCAGAAGTAAGCCAGCAAATGAAAAAATGATGAGAATGAAGTCGGACTTATTGTTGACGATACTCCCGTTGGCAAAAGCTCCAGGTAGTTTTCCCGTGTAGACAGTGCCCGATGCATATCCCGAACGGCCATCTGGGTATGAGAATGAATCCGAAGAAGAAACTCCATGAAAATCCGTCAACTTGTCAAAAACACAAAACAAATTCCAAAGGTTAAGCTTTGGTCCAAAAGTACAATTGTCAGTACATAGCTACAACTTTTTGCGCACATATTGAGATCAAGTTTACTATTCGCACTCTTTGGACCGAAATATTATGCCATCCTTCACCTCAATTTCAAAATAAATATTTTCATTGATTTACACCCTTGACACTGGAAGGTTTTCCAGAATAACGGCATTCTTGAGCCTTCGCAAGGTAATTATAAACACACGAAACTAGGTTGTTTGTTCACCTTGGGCGTACAATGCGATTTTGGGCCAAGTGATAGTGATAGGATAAAATCTAATCTTAAATTCTAGATCCTCTAGTCTGGCTCTAGCTACGTAGTCACAGAAGCTAATCAAACTGTGACATGTGCATCTTCAAAAAGTCATTAATGTAGTGTTGTGAGATTTTCAAAATGTATTTGAATTTTGATTTGCAGAGACGTAACTAAAGCTGAGTAAAACGGAAGCATAGCATGCATCATTTGCATTTTGTATTTGCAAGTAAAAAAACATTATTTTTTAACTTTAAAATCACGTATTTTCAAGGTTTTGCAGTTTTGAAGGCTAGAAAAATATGTTTCTTGTGGATTCTAACCTTGAATTTGGCATCCTTTGGAATCAAATCAATTCCTGCAGCATTATTGACAGACTCTCGAATGATGTCATTTGGATTTATTGGAGCTCCGGGAGATGAAGATGTGAAGGCGAAACCAACCACGACCAGTAGAATGAGAAAAATCGATGAGACACTCATTCTTTTCTTATAAAGATTTCTGGAGAATGAGGCGGACAAGAAATGAGAAGACTGACGACTTTTGCAACTTGGAATGAGTGACAAAATGACAAAAGTCAACTTGTACTTGTATTTGATGCTCACCAAACTTCTGAATGGACTTTGACTTTAGTTGAAAATGATGGGATCTTCTAGACTATCCCAAGAGCAAATGGATGATGCGAGAGACTTTGATGGATTCCTCAGTCTGACTGAATCGACACTTACCCTGAGCTCAAGTTTTCCAGGAGATCCACCTTTATCAAATATTTAAAATATTCATGGGATTCCTTATCATAAAAATGGAAACTAGTTTAGTGTAGCCATGATTACTACATATTGAGCCCAAACTGAATTCTACGTAAGAGCCTGCCGAATTTACTAATGACTGAGAAAGCATCAGTAGTCTTATTAGTTGGCTTCTGGCTCATGAAAATTGAAGATTTGCCTAATCCACAGAAATGTCAAATGACGATGACACATCATACTCACTCTTCAACTGCAACCTGGCTAATTTTGTGAATCACTGGCATGATTATCCACGAATATTTTAATTAACATAAGTACTTCAAACGAGTTCAATGTCAACGGAGCTTACTACAAGACATGTTCTCAACTATTGTCGAGCAAGTTACAAGTAAGCGTAAGCCTGACAGTTCTTGTACTTTAGCTCTGCAAAGTTTATAGGGAACTAGAAAATTCCTAGTACAGGAAATGAAAAGGAAATATGTGCATGGAGGGTGGTTGGTTACTGGTTACTGGTTACCTGAATAAGCGGTTATTAACTCGAAGATATTTTTACCTTGCCAGCCAGGACTGGACTTGAAATTCTTTACTCGGGAAATACCACGTCTCCCGAGGCATTGTATGCATCATAATCCAAGCAACCGTTATTTATTTTCAAGCCTTTTATTTTTTCGGGTTGAACAGGTTGCAATAAAATTGGAGTGGTCTTGAAATAGCTTCAGAATGGAAGAACCTTGACATTGACTGGTTCTGCGATTTGCTTCGGTCTTCCGTGTTATTTGTACCCTTTCTTCAATTTTGAAAGCACTTGTGTATGCTTGCAATTGTTGGTTGGTTGACAGGAATGATTAGACTTATAGACATTTTACTCTCAGTTTATTCATATACTTGGATTCGATAGGTTCGAGGATTTTCGGTGTCCAACTATTTGCATACATAACCGAAACTCAACCAAGGAAAAAGAGCAACAAATTCTGTGAAAGTAGGGCCAAGGTAACTAATCTAAGACCAACTACACATCAAACTTATTGCGATACGCGGTAACTTGTTCTGGACTGTATTTTATGAATAAACGAATGGATTAATTAACTGTACTTTGCCAAAATCCGAAGTTGAACAATGTTAAAATTTTATTGAATATTCAAATTCAGATGATTCCAAGTAATGCACATATCTGCGGACTCGTCGTTGTTCTTCAAATTATGGGTTCATCTGGAGCTGAGATATTGAAAGCCAAAACACCAATACATTTTGTGGAAGAGAAGCTATCAGTTGCTGAAGGATTACAACAAAGGTATTAACAATTAATATCCTTCCGAGTGCTCAAATTACGACATCATGCCTTCACTGCTTAGAAAACTAAGCAGCAGTGGAAAAGCATGAAATCCTATATCGGGAAATAGCTAATTATGGTAAATTTATTTACATGTAGATTATCAGCCCGGATTCCGGGAGAAGAAACTTTGTCACCCTACGCACATTCACCATTGAATTCTTCACCCGTCAGACAAAGAACTACTTTATTGCGACTATCCCCGCAACCTCGGTAAGTAAATCTTGAACTAAAACCACTGCGGAAAGGGTCCAGAATCTTGTCGCTTTTCAATAATATTGCAAGAGCGATACAAATGACGTCAACCAAATGAACCTGAATGAAGGATTTCCTGAGATTCTGAACAAGAAGCTCGCAACTGAATACTAGGCGAAGAAATCATATAAATAAAATAAAATGGAAACAGCGTGCCCATTTAGCTAGAAGTCTGGCCGGCAAATTGACCCAGAAACATAAAGACATAAATCAGCAATCAAAGTTACGTTTGTTCTAATTTTCTCGTACGCAAAAGCTCTGACTCAAGTTGACCTTCGCATGTTTTCTGGACTTGTCGAACTATATGTTATTAATTATGAATTCCAGGCAACATGTACGCATTGTCTAGCAGATCTGAACTTCAGCTTTATTGATGTCCCTGGAACTTTATTATGTCAAGACTTTGGACATTTCATAATATTGTTTTTGTCTAAAACATATTTTGTTTGGAATGTTTCAGGAAATTGTCATTTGCTCCAGATCTTGACGAAAGCGACGTCAACGGGATCAGCAATTCAGGGCCCAAAATAAGTTTAGGCAGAGTCGACGACTACGATGACGATGAATCAAATGATGCCGACCAGTTTCCCTCAGACGCGGACCAAGAAGCAGACTCCAATCGTGGAAAGTATCAAACGCCATACATTCCTTCAGCACAGAGTGAAAGCAGAGAAAGTCTTGAGTTAACTACAACATATTCGCCCATGACCAGAGTCACGTTGAATCCTGCGACAACTCCAACCCTAGACTTTGAAAGAGTATCCCCAACTCCAGAAGAAATTAGTGGAAAAAGCAGTCTGAACATGAGTCTGGAGAGTGTTATTTATAGTTCGATTCATTCAGTCTCACCTAAAATAGTTGAAAATGGGACATTTGAGAAGAATGACTCCAATTCCACTCCTCTTGCTGAGTCGAAGAGCATAGGCGTTGAAGTAGTGAATGAAACTAGAACAATTGAGGACTCAATGGATGCACAAGTCTCACCTCCTCTTCAAACTTTCCAAGTCGAGTCCATGGACCAATTCGTGGACGGACTCTTTTCTTTATTTCTTGACGACACAAAGACACAAAAGTCAGACACGAACACGAAGAAGACGGAGTTGGAACCCTCGAGCAATCTTATTCCTAGTACATCCCTTGTGCTCCCTCAACTCAAAAACATTCTACCAACACCGGAATCTAGCTTCGTGTCTTCCTTAGCAATCGGAGGCGTCCTTCTCTCTTCAATTCTAATGCTCGCAGCCTATTTCTCTTTGGCGTTTGATGATTCTTTGGAGCAAGTATCTACATCCAATTCTTTAGTCCTTCCATTTGCTCACGGCAACAACATTTCCCCTCATCCGTACCATCTCAAACACCCAACGTTTACAGTCCTCAACCGGAAAATGGATGGAAAAAATAAATTTGGTCCCGTCATCACACCACAATTCTCCCCGTTCATCTACCGCAGTCCTTCCTTCTACCCTTGGAGAAAGTAGTGAAAGCAGGAATTATGTATTAATCCCCACAGCACAAGTCATATTTTACAATTCTCTTTTTTCACAAATTCTAAGACTTACGTCTTTCTTTTACTTGTACGGTATATCTCAGTTCTCCGTACCAGTACATTTGTTTTCTTCCTTCAATTTTTCCGTCTCAACGGACATGGAGACTTGTTGGAGTTGAAGGAGAGAAAATATATGCAAAGTTTCTCTCACGTTTGAAAATCCACATCAGTGAAGTATTGGCACGAACTGTAATTTTGGAATTGACGATGAACGTTCCTAGATATGGTCCAACTACAATACAATACCAGTTCTTAACATCATTTCCATTTCTTTTATCCTGATAAATTAATAGCAGGGTCTGCGCACACTTTCCCAATTTTTAACGAATTTCAATTAGATATTCCATTAGTTTGCACATGCCCACGCTCTTACGCGTATCTTTACATTGATTTCTAAAGAAGCTTCACTTTTCTGGAATCCGGGAAATCTTTTACTGTAGACTTTCTCGCCTTGCATTCTGTTTATGTCAACCCACGCTTCCTTGTGTTCTGAAGGAAGCTGAAAAGTGACAAGGAATTACGACCGTGACGGGAATTCAAGGTGAAAAGTCAACCCGTAGAAAAGTCCTCCCATAATTTTTCACGAACACCATTTTTTATAAAGTAAGACTCCTTGTCAAAATCATTCACAGTAATACCACACGTTTTCTCTATTTTATAATCTAACACGATTTTAATGTTTGAATGACGCAAATCTGGAATGGCTAACGAATAGAGGATAGCTTTTCACATTTTCACAATGTGACGGTAGCTTGGTTTGCTAGTGTGAAGTGATCATTTTAAAGGTGATTAAATTCTTGTAAAACGTATGACATCAAAAATAAAACATACTCTTAACTCCAATTCGCAGGCGTACAAATTAATTTCTAGATTCTCCGAACCATGCAAGCGACCGGAAACCGTAAGCTCCAACACCGAAAAGTGCCAGCGAAACGAAACAAATTACTGGGGTGGGGGCTGTGAATAAAAGCTAAGCATTATGGATGATGAAACGAGCCACAAGACTTAACGTTTTACTTTGTACGCTGACATTATCCCTTCTGGCTTATCTAATCCAATACATTGTTCAGAGCGGTTTCACATCACGATTTTGCAAAGCTCAGTCACTTGCACTACGATAACAAACCAAACCGATTAGAATTTGTGCATAATAATATTTTGCAATAGCACAAAATGTTGAATGTCAAGTCTGATTCCGGACTTACATTTTGCTCGTTGCTTCCAATCCACAAAGTGGCAACGGCAACGATTGTCGTTTCCATTGAATTTGTTGTGAAATTAAATTTCTTCTCTCCATTTTTCGCTTCTAAGTTTTAGTATTTTATGAGGTTAAATTTAACCCAAGGCAACCATGGCGTAACTTCCGCTGAATGAAAAGTGTGACAGGAGATATTGTTTTTTAAGAGCGTCAAATGTGCCGTAGCAATCACGCGAGGCAGGTTGGCCTGGGACTTGAGTTTGGTAGGCTGTGGGAATGCTGTGCTTGAAAACGGGAAGTACCTGCTGGAAAACATATGCTGGATATGCTGGAATTAGGGCTGAGGCCATTCGGGTACAAAGTGAGAGAGAGTCAGGAGGCTAGGCGGGTAGTCGCCGGGCTGACTTCTGGAGAAAAGTCCTTGGCTGAGAGGCACTAGGACTAGGAACACTGAGAAGGAGATACCGGCAAAAATCTACAAATACACTTGCGTCCTGGAAACTTCCATTTCATGCTTCTTCATAAAATTCAACTGGAAAGACATGAGCTTCTCTAGTTCCTTCTCTGAGCTGATTTCGTCTCCTATTCTTCTAACCCTTTTGCCAGTCGTTCTTTTCAATTCCTACTCATCACTTCCAGTTTTCTTTTGTCCTAAATCATTAAACCACCACCGATTGAAAATAATTAGCAAAAGTTGAAACTGGAAGTGAGTGCGACTACTCTCAAGTGTTGTTCTAAAGATTTGCAAGGCAGCGTAATTTATTCATTACCTTCTTCATCAATTTTGACTTACTCGGCAGAAAGTAAACGTGAATGGTAGACGAATGTGTTCAGTACAAGCATGGTATTTGGAATAACTGAAGGTGAGGAAGATTTTTTGCTCAACTTTTGAAGTCATTTGTTAGTTTTGAGTGAAGTTTAGAGGAGTGAAAAGAGTGAAAGAGTGGTGTTTGAAATGTCAACAGTTTGGGTGGGTTTTTTTCGGGGTTTTCCAGTTCTGCTGGCTTTCAATTATTGGCTCTGTCTTCAGTCAACACAATTACACTTTTCTCGGTTGAAGGAGTTTTCACTCACTCACTTACAAGACAAGCTTTTACTTTCGTTTTTTGTCAAAGTTTCTTCCTCTATCTCTCTCTCTCGTTCTCTAAGCTACTACTACTACTGTTGAAGTACATACATGCTCAGGAAATAACCACAGATCCGCTTTCCTTCTTTGAACAGAAGCTTGAGAGCCGATAAGATTGCTTCATTTGGCTTCATTCTTCATCCTAGTCAAAGTTTCCCGTTTCTAGAACCATTTTTTATTAAATTGCTTCTCCTTCATTTTGAATTAGTCCGTACAACAATTTTTTTTGGAGCTAATATATTTACATTGGTAGTGTGCCCTACGTAATTCGTATCAAAAGATGTTTGCATTGAGCAAATGTGTTACATGATACAAAAGCTGAGTTATATTCTAAAACAGTTGTAGGATTTTAATGAGAAATTTGAGAAGTTCAGTTTTCGCGTTCTTTCAACTAATGAACGATCCCGCATAAAGTAACTCAACAAATTTAATACATCTTCGGCAAAAATGAGCACAATTGTACCCGCCAAAAACATTCACGGGATATAAGCTAAGCCATTAGTTTTCGGATCGGTGGTTGGATCAGGACCCATGAGGCACAATAAAAGAGCTGAAAAACGTTTGGTATTTGTTTATAAAATACCAACTCATTGTTATCGTACCTATAAATATTTTCGACGAAGATTCTCAATGCTCATTTTGGAAATAAATCAATATGACCATCTCAAGAGAATGTGATCCTAAAGGTAAAATTTGCAATTAAAACTGACCTTATAAAACAAGACGAGGATCGAGGGAGTTCTTGACTATTTTGTAAGGAAGATTCTCCATTATCTCCATGCGGTGCTCCAATCCTATTCCAATTTAAACTTTCTGGAACTCGCAATCTTCTCAAAGGCTTTAATATTCCTGAAGGAGATTTTCTTACTCGCTTTTCAAGTAATCTCTAATAATTGCCCAAAATTCTCAAATGTTCAGCGCTCTTTAATTATTCAAATTAAATTGCACTTCTTTCCTATTTCCTAACCGAAACATGCTACTTACGTTGCTTGCAGTACACATTCAGAGCCATTTAAAGTTCTTACAAGAGAATGAAGTACTACGTGCTGTACTAAAACTTTACAACTGCAATGAACATACAAAACAATTTAATTATATGCCAATATGTTCTATTTCTGATCAAAAAAGTTACTGAGCAAACATAAAGTATTTCGTTTTGATTACCCAGCTGTGCAAGTTGTACAATGACATATAAAGTTCCACGACAATGTTGTTCGAGATTTTGAACGTACATGCAGTCTTGGGAAATAGATCAAGAATACGAACACAGTGTATGTTGCGATTCCGAGATTAGCATACGAAAGTCAAGCAACAATTGAACTGACGTATTTACCATTCGTTGCAGAAAACAGTCGAAATACTCCATTTCATTTGGACGTACAATCAAACTGACACAGTTCTTAGAGAGATTGCATAATTACGACCGTGAGTTCTTGCCCACGAATAAATAATCAGATTTCAGATGATGGAATTGGCCGGCAAAAGCGCTGTGCAACTGGAATGTAGAACTAGTTTGAGGATTTGGGTTTAATTGAATTTAGATTGTCCCGAGCTCAAGGTCGTGAAGAATGAATTTTAGCCATCAAAATAGAATACAAAATTACGTAATTCCGGGTTCGTTTGTTTAACGATGCATGAGTTGACCACGATTTCTCCGTGGACAGGAGTTTATAAAATTATGATTAGATTTTGTGCTGGTCACTCTTACCAATTTCTGTTCGTGAACTTTTGCTGTCCTTGTGTTGTGTCAACCAGAATTGACGTACTGAGAGGGAAATTGAAAGGTGTACTTGGAACTCACCGTCTCTTGACTTATTTTCTCCTGTCACTCATAACTAAAACTTTAGTTATTGTGATTGTGACTCGAGAATGTGGTTTTAGAATTTGACACCATCGTAAATTCGATAATCCAACAATTGCCCTCCTTTATTCTTTGCCAACAATCCTCCCTCAACAATTTATTGCCTCCGTATGTAACAAAAGTTTTTTCAAAAAGAGCTTGAAAAATTTATGTTTGTATTTGTTTTATTTGTATAAGATAAGTGGAAATGAAAATGAAAGCTATTATGAAAAATATTTTCACTTAATTCGATTCTAGATTATGCCAGTCAGTACGTCTACTCTCGACTCGAAATTCTTTTAAGTTTGAACCGTACTCACGAATATACTGATTAAGTATTGCTTGCAGGAAATATTATATTTCGGTTGAATTAGGCTGATGAGCATGACTAATTACTCCAATTCAGTATTAAATTACATATATTATTGCTGTACAAATTATCTGTGTTGTCCCTGTTTCCAGTTCCATTCCTTAAATCAAAGTATTAGTTCTAGCTAAATTTTTTAGTCTCGTAAATATTCGCTGGCAGTTAAAGAGTTAATAGTTTTTCATGAGTAAAAATTTTTAGTGGTAGGTACTGGGATGAACAAATAGTATATCTATTCACCAAGATGGAATTTTCATTTGTTACAAGCGGGAATGGGGGGGGGGGGGCTGTACAGATTCTTGCAACATAAAACGACTTCTCACAGCGGTATTGTGCACGTGCAATTTCAATTTTCCACGCACAGCAAGCTTGAATTGAGTCATTCTTCATGTTAACCTTGCCAAGTGATTCTATTTGCAGATAAACGCTTGACAACTCTAGACCGAGAAAAATGAAACTGTTGTGCAAGTCGAGCTATTACTCATTCAAGCACCTATTTGTGGTCAGTCAGCCTACAGAACTCAGTCGGGTTCAATTAAAATACGACCACATTGATGTTTCCGACTCTTGACTTGCTTTAGGCACAATTGACTTTCTCCCGACTCGTGTATGGAAATGTAAAATAAATATTCCTCCCGGTGAACGTTAAGTATATAAACCAACATAGAGTTTCACTCCGGAAAACGGTTTAATTAGTTAACAACTCAAGGCTGGGTGGACCTTTTCATAAAATGCTGCGGATATGCCGACAAAATATCATTCAGCTTAATGTATGACTGGCTAAAAAGGACACAGTTTCAGTTTTCTCTGAATAGTCCTTGAAATGATGGTACCTTTTCTTCAAAAGATTCATCTGCAACTGCAACTTTACGGCGACGAAAATGTGCCGAAATACTTATCTGTACACTACGAGTGAAAACTGCGACAACTTTGGAGAGTTCTTCTTTGGGAAAAGTTTGGATAAAGTTCTAGCGCAAATGGAGTCGTCTTTGTGGAGTCTTGACTTTTATTGCTTGAATTTGATTCCCGTGTGTTTATAAGAGGCACTTTTCTCCAGGCAATAAGGAACTCGTGTTCAACCTGAGTTAATTATTTAGAAAAATGGTCCACTAACTGTTTCCCCTCTCCGCACACCCTTTCTATACCCAGAAATTCCATTCTTCTTCGTTTAAGTCTTACACTGTATCCCCGCAAGAAAACTTTGAGCTAGAAATTATGTTTGATCCACACAGACGATACAATCTCTGAATTCACACCACCAAGTGTAAAATTACTTGCCCCCCCCCCCCCCGTCGTCCGTATATTTTAGATTATGAACGATGTTTGATATTATCTAGAAGAGCGTATTCGGAAATTCATTTCCGTCCACACAAAATGAGTGGGAGGAATTAAAACATTGTTAACCTTTTGCGGATCTCTACCAAATCGATCATTTTAATCCATTTTAAGACGTTCTTAAGGAATGGAATGTTAAGCAAATACCAAACGCTGGTCCCATTGTTATCATGTCCCATTTATGTCAGGAAATCTAATTTGGAGTAGATTAATGAAATTGCTTCCGTTCCACGACGATTAATGAAATCGTGAGCTAATATTGTTCATTGATTTAATGGACGAATCGATTCTTATTAGCCGCCCCTTTCATCTACCAAACTTACTTCCTTATTGCAAGTGAAAACGTATCGAGACATTTCAGGTTTTTTCTAGTTTTCGGAAATACTCCTATTTTTTTTTACTATTTGCTCACATCACATTCGCCAAATTTGCACTGCAATTAACGACGACACTAGCAAAAGAGTTGTGGGCTCGGGTTCCACTTTGAAATTAGAGCAATTTGTATTAAAAGTACCTTTGGGCTAATAAGGATAGACACTTACCAACGTCATTCCTAGACGCAATTCCATTTCGAACTTTCTCCCTCAATCGGAGATTAGCCTTAGAGTCACACTAGTGCTCGTTTGCGCGGTTCAATATTTATCTTGCCTGCTGCACCACGTTCTGGAAGCCTTTGAAATACAAACTCAATCCAATCCTCCAATATGAGGAAGCTATACATTTTTACGTTTTATTTTTACAAGCGCTTATTCCAGCTCAGCAGTAACATATTTCGTTATCTGTGGAGTTCAAATCTTAGGAAATAAAATGTGCAAAATGCAATTGGAAAGTCAAAATTTCTTAAGAATTAAGACAATCTGACTTTGTATTTTATTAGTGATAAGTAATTTTAATTTCCCTGATATGTTCTTGACTTGTGTAATGTGATTAGTTAGGTTATATTGGAGTATTTATGTCGTGTCACCTTAGGGAGAGCAGCATTTTGTTGATAAGGAAAGACACGTTAATAAAACTAAACTGAAACTGAAACTGAACTGAAACTTGCCCAGACTTCCGGAGAAAGTCAGACTAAATGTTTCAAATGTCAAGTTCCTTAGAAATAGGGAAATACCGACCTTTCCGGGAGTATACAGGCAACAACAGCAATTAATCACAACAATTTTTCATTAAATGGCTAACACTTTGACAGAACCACATTTTACCGTTCGACTCAATCCATTACGAAACCCGAGCCACACGTTTAACTTACAATTGAAATGCGCTACATGTAGTCATCTAGCCTCGCCCAAGTCCAAACACACAAACTCTCCATCCAAAGACCAGGGACGCGGGTCGTTATGTCTTGTCACCAGAGAACAAAACATAACCTAAATTGAATCTTTATCTAATATTAATAGAATTCTCTGGGGCATCTGTAATACGGCTATTTTCGCTAACTGCGGCTAGGAATTGTTGACAATCTGTACTTCAGAATACTTCATTTTGTAAATACATGTAGTAGAAATGGCGCTATTCAGACCGGACCGGCAAAAGTGGTCCTTTGTTTTCTGCATTGCATCGGCTATCGTGCAAACTTATATTTGGCTGTTTTTAATCAAAACGCATGTAGCATTATCACCTGTATGTTCTTGATTAGATTCAGTAGAGTCCAATGCCAAGCATTTAGACGAGAAAAATGTCCCAACACTCTAAAAAAAGAAGAGAAAGTATGGTTCATAGAATTTGGAGAATAGATTAACGCAAAGAATCGAAAATAGAAATTATTGTGATGATTTGAAATGTTAAATGAAACCGCGTGATTCTACAAATCTTCCCCATAAATATTTTTGATTCGGTTAATCTGTAGAAAGCATCGATTAATTGCAGTTGATCATTTCATCCTCGACATCATTGCATACGGTACATTCATTATCAGTATTTCAATTATTGCTACTATTAAAAAAAAGAACGTGATTTATCTTAAAATAAATTTGAGTGATACTGTTGGGAGCATTGAAGAGTTCTTACGATTGTATTTGGCACGTGGCTGCTTTGTTTCTAGCTCATGTTGAAAAATTGATTCTGTCTGCAAGAGTTGGCTGTATGGGACTAGGCAATCAATAACTCGATCAAATTGTTTCACTTTTCATAATGGGATATTCGTCTTGTGCTCGAATACCTGTGGTTCAGTCGTGTTTGTGCAATGGTCGTAATTCTGAGTCTAAGAAGGCTAGAGTCCTGTAGTTGTATCTCAGGAGAAAGCCGGACTGACCCTGGCCCGTGTCTCCTCGTCCTTGACTCCCATCGTCCCATCCAAATTATGGAACAAGTAATAGTAACTTCAACCATCCCTAATCTTGCAATAGGTGGTCTTAATGCTAATGGCTCACAGAGTGAGGAAGGAATGAGGAATGACATAATATCTTTATCCAATGGCTCTTGACATTTATCTACCAACCTCTTCCTTCACCGCACTTCTCAAGTATGCTTCCCCCAAATGTCTTCAACTATATTTCCCCAACCCTAGCCCTTATTAACTTTCTCCGTTCCGATTGTATAAATTTTCAAACATACAAGAAGTAAAATACTCGATTATAGTAATTTGAAGCGAACGACAAGCTATCATACGTTAAATAAATGCTACAAACCGGACAAAGTTAATAGTCGGAACCACGAGCCAAGAATTGGGACTCAAACTGCTTTGGCCTGTTTGCATTTGGATGGTTAAATTCACTATCATAATAACATCTCAGTAAGGTTACGCGTTGGGTAAAAGTCCTGAATTGATGTCTTATTTAGTCGAAGGATTAGTCGCATGCAGCGTACAATCAAACCAAATCTAATTACAAGAGTTTAATTAGAAGGGTTACATATTCTCAGCACAGTTTTGCGTTGGCATACACGAGAGGATTCTTGCGAAGCTGAAGCAGCTTTAAATAATTTTCTAATATGTGAGGGACTAGGGAGATATTAGTTGTGCTTCCGATGTTGTGGTGTGCTGGCTGGTATTCGTGATGAAAAGGCGTGCCGACCAAATGAAGAGAAGGAGGGATAGCTTTTCTTCTTGAAGAGTTCTGGGCTAGGAGAAAATAGATTAGGAGATCGGATTATGTATATCAATTTAGGAGAAGAGGTCTCTTGGATTGCATGTCTGCTCAAAAGAGGCGTCAGACAGCATGGAGAAGGAATATATATGACCTGAGACAGTCCCGATGTCAAGAAGGAGATAGATGAGTTGAGACTGAGACACACGCATGGCAGCAACCAAGAATCAAATTTAGCTCGAATATTCTATAGTCATCCAACCAAGCCCGTGTGCATAGGCATTTCTCAAGTCCAGCCAAATACATTTTCTCCAGCAAAAAGCTCGGCTCAGGATTTACACTCCACAAAATTTTATAGTTGGATAGATGAAAAGGATATGAAGAGGAGGTACACGGGAATTCCGGGCACGAAGTGTGTTAGAAAAGTGATACAGAAACTTTGAGAAGAACGTGTTACATGGGCTCTCATCCACACACTTGTTGCATAATAACTACACTGCAAAGCTTCGGAGGAAGATTATTCTCCGAATCTAGGCACAGATGTACGAAGAGTTCCCGCATAGTTATTATTATGAGAAAGTGAAACGTCGTCCTCCCTTGTCCAATTAATGAAGTTGAAAGCTAGAATGCAACTCATTTAGGTGTTCATATTTCGTATCCTCCGAAAGCAATTGCGGTTTCTAGTCAAATGAGAATGTGGTTTGGCCAAATTTGGCCTACTTCACTCGCCCAGAGTCCAGACTTGGTCTCTCATCACCAATATCAATATCAATACTTGTACTCTTGAGTCTCACTTCTTGCTAACAATAATAGAATAATATAAGGGATACTTACTCTTTATTATTTTAGTCTCGGCGTTGCTTGTAGTCCTAAAATAAAACCCAATTTGTTGGAAGAGGAAGGAATGAAAATAAATTAGTAGCGAATGGTTAAGTAAGTTAACTTAAGAATTTTGCATCCGGTGCCGTTTTGAGTAAAAGCTTTAATATTAAAAAATGAGAGAGTGGGTGAGGGGCAAGGATGTAATGGGAATGGCTAGCTGTCTAACGTCATTCAATCTTGAAGAACAAAATGCAAGGGAAGGGAGAAAAGAACTTTGAAATAACCTCGTTCACTCGAAAGAGAAAGTCTGCTTTCTCCTGCACCGGAGAAAGGATAGAGTGTGCTGGAAATTTGATTAAAAGTCACCCTTCCACTGATTTGGTTAGCTGGTAAAAGATCGACTGAATTTTCCAAATTATTACTATTCAGACAAGCCATGGCTCCGAGCATGTTCTTCGTAGAACTTTCCAGGCTCTCATGAATTCATGGAACCAAAATATATAAGCTCAAAAAACAGCGATTGCATGCGTAGGAAAGACATTTAAGGAATTCCAAATGATAAATTCTTAGGTATTGACATTGGAATTGGATGGAACTACATACACCAGTACAATGACGATTGACAGTCACGCAATTCTAAAGCATTTTTGATACTCGACAGTCACGGAGCTGGAAACTAGAAAAATCAACAAGGGTGTTTGCTCATTTTATTCCAATACTTGTTTGTATTAACTCAGAAACCGCTGAAAATATTTCTTGCAATTCAGTGTAAAACAAAATATTTTGCAACCATTCTACACGCTTTGTTATAAATTGTTGAGCAGATGCAGGCACGTAGAAGAAAAGACTTCGTTCAATAAATTTGTCGGTTTAATATTTCAAAATGATATTTTGAAGAATCACTTGTTGAATGTAGGAATGCAGAAACTAAACTAAGAAACGCTAAAGCCATTACGTATAAACTTTTCTGTAGCACGACACGAGACAATTTGTTCATTTCGGTTAAAAATAACATAAATTTGTCGTACGAAAGAAGCCAAATCTCTTTGCTTATAAATGTTTCAGAGTCCTGGTCGACATCAAAGGAAGGAACAGGGGTTCCGTCTCAAAAATGCTTCCTTTGATTTTAGGAATTTGTGGAATACTAATGGGATTTTTTGGAGTCTTCACAAACATCTATGTTTTATTGGTTCTCCTATTGAGCAAAAAGGTAAGTTTGTTGTTTACGATAGTACTTTCACCGCACGGCACCCAATGGGCCGTGATAGGCAAAAGTCATATGGACTATCATTATCTTTTCAATCAACTAGGGTTAATTGACGTCATTCAAGATCTACTTTGTATAAAATTCAAGTTATCCACTAATTTCGGAAAACTTTGCTCATTTAGTCATTCAATCCTTCAAATCCTTTGATTTCTTCAAAGGATTGATTTGTGGGAAAAATACACAAGTGTTCCAAAGCTGTAATCTCGGTGTTCCGTAATTTTACAACTTGTACTAGTTTGACCTACTTTGCATATGTACTTATTCCAACCATGAACATGAGTGAGCATTCTGAATGCAGAATTTGATTGGAGTTGTAGAAATAATCAAAACCGAAACTTAAGTATTAAACCTAAGGTCAAAGGAATGACGCCAGAACTTTTTGACATAGAAATTATTTTAGTTCGAACTGTTTTCACTCGCCTGCTAAACTGTTTGCAGCCTAGAGCTGCAATGGCAAAGGGCATGGTATTACCACATAATTGGCTCAATAATTAAAACTTGGGCGAGGAGCCTAATTAAAGTGACAACGGCAAAGCCTGTTCGACATTAACTTTGTTTGCAATTCGCAGTTATAAAATTCTTGTATTCATTCACGGCAACAAGTAATCGGCTCGTTTTGTTTTGGACTCTGGTAGAGGTGTGTCAGATCAAAGTGCATAGACTACCATTCTATTAATTGTTACGCTGAGCCGATCAACCAGCTAATGCCCTTTCAAATTAAACCCTGCAGTTTGTTTTTTACCTGTGTTGGAGATGGTTACAAGGGACGTAAATAAATTCGTCCCGTGCGACTGTTCTGGCCGAAATTAGCCATTGGACTTATGGCTCTGCTCTAGCTCTGCTCAACAATAAATAAAATGAAAGTCTAGGCATACCAATATTACGATTTTGAAGTATGCGCTTTCGTAAACGAACTCCAACTCTGCATTGAATTCCGAGCTAAACGAATGGTTATAATTTTCCTAGCCCTCGATACAAACAAAGTTATTCCCAAAAAATCCAGTGTTGTACCTAACAAATTGCAAACTACCAATCCAAATTTGCAACGATCGTACGTTTCTTTGTTTTTTTGCAAAAATGAACGCAGAGTTTGGTTTTTTGTATAAAAGACCACACTGCTGAAATTATAATTTTGGCATGGCAAGCAATCTAAGCTATGTCAAAATCAAGATTTTTTCTCTAAAATCGCGAGGCTGAAGAACAGAACAAGCCGCGTACATTTACTATAGATTTCTTGAATGGGGATACTAATTTCCTTCGATTGTATGTTTGTGAATAATGCAAATGTACTATTCAGGCCTTTATATTGTCCATATTTATGATGGCTGATCGTACTGCACACTACAAAGCAAATCTACTGAAATCTGCAAAAGCAATTCCCAAAAGTTTTAATTTGGAAAGATTTCCTCACAAAGAAAAGCAACTCATCCTTTCCTTTGTTGAATCAAAAATGAGAATTGTAAAAACCTGCCATTACACAAAGTCCACTTGTCATTCTTCGGAGCCTCCTACGTAGCTTTACGTTTAAGCATACCAAATAGTTCCAAATCAAACTTCAGCATTGGCATTCAAAAATTGACTTCGAGGATGGGAGAACTCAGACTCAACCCACATTTTCAAACCCATTCATTTCGAGTGAGTAACTCTGCGATTTCAATATATTACTTTAGAACTTCGTCTTCCCGAATTTCATTTCAATGTGAATGGCTTCTACATACGTTTCCTACTTATGGAATCAAAGCACTGCAACCAATTTTAGAGCACACAGATTCTATAAGAATAACTTTGACATGATTAAAGGATTCGTTGGCTCTAATACATAGTACCTGGGGCGCTGATACCGTGTTACGCAACGTTTGAAACATGTGATTCCAACGGACACTAAAAGTCTGCTTTTTAACATAAAATTCAAGCAATGTTTTTTTTGAGATTATTTCTTGATGAAGGAATCAAGGATGATTACGGTATAACAAAGAACGATGTATCTGATCGAATATTGAAAGCCTGAAAAATGACTGCTTTTTACTTTAATAAGATAACATAATTACAATGTCTACAATAACATTTGCCTATAATTTTATCGCGAAGCATTACGGCTGGAAATTGCAACCAGTATTAGCATTTCATTATGGCCGTGTTCAATAATAATTAACTACGAGGCTTATTACAATATCTAGACAGCACTTTGCAGTATTTCAAAGGTTATTTATCCAGTTCGTGTAGAATGAAACTAAAGACCCAAGCGTGTCTTCTCGAGAGTTAATTTTCAAACTCAACGATTTCAAGAGTAGAAAATTTAGCTTGCAATTGCAAACGAAGCCCATTCGTCTGTGTTTCACGACGTTTCAGTGTAAATTCAAGTTTTTGTAAGGAATGTTTGTTTGTAGTTTGCAAGCGTTGATTAAAGATATGAAATGTTGAATTTGGACTCTCTCTCTGATTTGGCTCTGTGTAATATTTCTAGACACGAAGCAGCAGTGAATGGATTTTACTACATTTGAGTTCGTGTGGACTGGGAACTAGCTTATTTAACTTGTGTTTCTCGAGCCCGTCAATAGTTTCTGGGAATTGGGTGCAAACGGATTCTCTGTGTGATTTGGTAGGAGCCGCAATTTTGGCACTCCAATTACTCACTGTTTGGAGCATTTGTGCCTTGAGGTATGTCTCTCGACTTTCTCTTAACTACAATATCCACTTACAGAGTAATCGCCAAAAGTGAAAGTTGTGAGAAAGCCAACATGTGCACTCTGTATAGTTCCCACAATGACAACTTCTTGGCTTAACTTTTAGAATTAGCAACCAGCCGTGAAACAACGCATTTATTATTGTGCAATGATCGACATCTTGAAACTAGATTGATGGTCCAGGCATTGTCAGGAGTACAATAGTTTTGGTGGTTTAACTTGGTTCAAATCCATCCAGCCCACGCCCACACCCGATAATATAAACGAGCTGCAGCAATTGCATAATTTTGTTACCCGTACTTTAAGTTTCGTTCTTTTGGTTTTATCTAGTGCTGATAGGTGTGCCGCAATTGTTTCACCGCTGAGGTATACTCAAGTTGTGACGAGAAAGCGAATTGCTGTTTACTTCATTACCACTTGGATTGTGAGGTTAGTGACATTCAAATGTTTAAATTGCCACGGTATGGTTTCACTCGTTTTAGCCAAAACAACAAATAGTTGAGGGAAAATAAGGAATGCGTGCGATTCTTACTTGGAGAGGGAAAGTAATTTCTTGTGATTTATTAGTGTGGTGATGGTTTTCACGGCTCTTTGCTTGTCAACTTGGCAAGAAGAAATTCCTGAAGGTTCAGGGCATGTAGCAGAGCATATTTCAACAATGAGATACAGTACTGAAATTCCTTATACCGTTACGACTGAAATTGAAGAGTCTGAATCAATGAGCGAACCTCATCTTCAGTATCACTGGAACGAACTAATTAATAATACAAGCAGAGGCTATGTGAGAGTTATTCAAAATGACACAAGAAAAAATGTGCAAAATGAGAACATGGATTCTCCAACCGTGACGGCGACTACAAATGTGATACCCCTTCCGTTCGTATTCCGTCCCTTGCTGGGACTTTGCATCCCCAAGGTGTACAGATTGTCTTGGGCGGGTGTCCTGTGGACGTCGCAATGGGCAATTTTTACTCTGGCCGCTCCAATCTGCACATTTCTCATCTGTGATTTGACCGTTCTGTCGATTGCAAGAAGACAAAGGCATCGGATTGTGATGGCTCTCTATCAAATCACACTTTCTGCTCAAGCAACGGTCACTCGGAGCAAAGGAACTGATCCACCCAGTCTCTGGTTCAATAGAACAGTTCCACCCAAATCCAGAGCTTGTCAGGCAGGTAAGATATGGTTTCAATCGAAATTATTCCTAAGTTAAGTCGGGATCTGTCGAAACAATTTCCCAGAATTTTCCCAATTTGTCCGTCAACAATTCTCTGGAACATACAATCAAAAAATTAGCTACAACTCTTTTTATTATTATTTGAAGGAAACGTTCCAATAAAAGTAAAAGCACAGAATGAAGTAAAAAGAAATTTTCAGCGCGACCACACTCTGATTACTCGGACGTTTCATTTCAATCTCATCCTATTGTGCAGAAAATGTTTGCAAATAAGCATTTCTAAAGGCAGATGTTTAATCGATTCCACTAACATTTTGAAATTACAATTTTATTTGAGTTAAAAACTATGGAATTCTAAAATCTAAAAGTTGTCACAACCTGAAAGTATCAATAGTCAGCACTCTGTCTTGAAACGAACAGTCAGACGAAACTTGAATGGAATCTAATTTCCTTTCCATAAAATCTTTTTGAAGGCAAAAGCCTATAATTGCATCCCTATTGTTGATGAGGAATTTTGAAAGGACGATTTTGTTCAAGCAAATATTGTTTGAATTCTATTAACATTTAAAATGAGTAAGCTCTCGTCGTGAATAAAGCATTTTCAGCTTGCTTGTGCTTGTGCGAAGATTTTCTGTGAGAGTCCAACTCTAATATCAATTTGTTTCTGTCAAACTTTGTTTTAGTTTTCGAAGATCTAGCAGCCATTCTCATGCTCCACATTCCACTCATTCTCATTCTTGTAAGATTCCATTCATTATTGTCAAATAATTAAGTGGTGGCAGAAGCCGACGCGGAAACTTAGTCAGTAGCAATGACTAAATTCTGTATAAATCTTTTATTATCTTTCTACGGAAGGTGGTGGAAACAATAGACGGAAGTCATGAAGCGCCGGACTTTGTAGTTTTTATTGGATCTGTGAGTCTTTTCCTAATGCCGAGCATTAATGCTTTGTTGTACGGAGTGAGAGCTCGGCCGCTGAGGACTGCTTACAAGAGTTACCTTCGAAAAAGACTGACAAACTCGACGCTTCAACATGAGATACAACAACGCCTTTCACCTGTTGATGGCTCCCCGCGGCCATCTTCAAGAGCTAAGAGCTTTCGGTGAGTGATTTCTCTCACGTCTCATTTAAACTTTCCTCATCTCACCGTCTCTCTCCAATCCTCTTCTTCACTTATCACTCACTATTCTCTCGACTATCTCTACTCTCAAACCCTTCCGACCAAAATCCTCTTTCATGTCGATATCAAATACCTTACTTCTCAACAATTCCAACCCACGGCACACCAAACACATCTCATAATAAAGAAAAATGCCTAGAAAGACTTCAAATATGAAACAGAAGAAGGTTTATTCCGGATGGTGTCTCGCAAGGAAGCTTTGAATGAAAGAGAGACACGAATGTCTAAAGTTAGGCCACGTTTTACAACAGATGCAAAGGAAATAGAATTTACAGTTGCTGCAGTACTTGACTTGCTATTGATTAGTTTGGCAAAGGGCAGACTCCGCAAATTAACACTTGGTCACTTTTAAATGTGCACGCAGCACAGTTAAAATGTCACGCGTAAAGAGTGTCTGTAGACCACAAAGAGGAATGCTTCGGTGAGGAATTCAAGTACAAAAATTAACATTCATTAGCAGGCCAGACGCCTACAATTATTGGCACCAGGCTACACATTAACATCTGTTGTGTTCACCGAATGTTGAACGTTTTTGTAGAATGTAGAAATTTTTTTTGCAAGATTTGGAAGAATGACTTGATATTTTATTTCCAACTGTAGATCTTCTAGTCCTAACTCTCCAACTTGGTCTCCAATCCAAACTCCGGCACGGCGACTCTCTGGAAATGATTTGCGCCCACCGCCGATGCACCTGAGCTTGAAATTATCTCCTTCTCACGATCACATCGGTCGAAGTCACCACAATCACAAAAGTAATTCTTCGTCTTCGGGTTCCGGATTAAAGCCTAGAAAAGTGCGATCTTTTCTTCACATCCCATCTCAGAATGACATTCAAGAATTGTGGAGTGGACTCCGAAAACCGAACCGGTCACCAACCATTGTCATTACTCATGAGATCCGAATCAAAGATAGTTCGACCTCACTTTTCAGTCCAAATTCTTCCCCACCCAATGCTGAGCACATGCTGTAGACTCGTTTAGGAAAGTTGCTTGACAATCACTACTGATTACTTAATACTTTAAATCTTAAGCAAGGCTATCATTTAGTACCTATTTATGGTTATTTGAAATGTAATAACCACCCTACCCTGACCGAAGTCCAAATGCTCGAAGATTTGATCGCCTCCTTCCACAATTGCCAAATGTCGTCTTGGTTTCTAATTTAATACTAATGTTAATGATGTAATTACTAATAATGATTAGACAAATGCATTAATTTTTATTGATGTTGTGGTGAAGATGTTTATTAGCTCGCGTGATTGGTAGATTGGTGCTCATCAATCACCCCACTCTTGTTTCAATTCATGTTCATGCTAATTGCTTCTGCGAACTCTAACATGGCCCAATTTACTTCGTGCCATCAAAATGTATAAATTTTACTTGGGAAAGCAAAACTAATATTATGGAATAAGTTATATTTTAATTCTAAATACTAATTTTTACATACGGGACATTTAAGCTTGTCTGTGTCAAAGAGTGGAACTCAGGGAAAAAGGGATTAAAAAAGCGAATAAAATACCATTTTTTCTGAAGAAAATATGTGCATCATATGTGTGTAGTTATTTATTCCACGGTTGCACAGAATGAAAGTCAAGGTTTTAAACAAAGTGAGAATTATTACATCAGTAGCAATCTAGCAATTAGCGTTATTAGTAGGCGTAAGGAAGATTTATATTTTGCGTGCGAGAAGGGAACATTCTTGTTCGTAGAATATAAACGCATCAATTCACAGGATCTAATGTGCTTGAATCGAGCAATGAAAACACGTTACGAGTACGAGCTTCTCGAAATTCAAATGGTTAGCTGGAACTGCTGGGAGTATCGCTAAGCAAAGGAGAATGGAAATTTTTTTTGTAATAATTCCCGAACTCTTGTTGGAATTTCCCAAATTTCCTTGCAAAGACATGACTTGAAGTTCTGCTACTTATGTAAGTAAGGTCTGGACATTTATTGCGAAATCAATTTAGCGGACATCACTCAACTGTGTAAGTCGCTATGTATTGGATGGGCATCTCGCATACGATTTGTTCCAGTGAATTGATTCGACTAACCTTTTTTGTCTCTACGGGAAAAAACAAAGACGACGAACTTTTTTGTCTCGGAAGGAAATAATAAAAAGCGGAGATTGGCTTGAAATAAATTGACCTTGGAAAAGAGATTCATTTCCGTCCCTAATCCCTAATGGAAATATTGGAAGGCTAATTCATGTGGAGACTACGTTAAACTCAAGTTTCTATCAATACTTTAGATGACCGATTCATCAGAAAATCAACTCCAATTGGGTTCATTTTAATTTAGACATTTCAACAACTCTAGGGAAACTCAAGTTGAACAAAGTCGATGAAATTCAAATTTTGCTTGCAAATGAAAAGAAATTATTCGTGAAATGCAAGAAGAATGCTCCATTTTGCATGTCTAAAATTTGGCTGCATATTTATCTGGTAGCTTGTGGTTTTTACCTTCTCAAATATTTTTACACGTGTGTTTGCCTCAGAGTTCACACGCGCAATTTCTTCCAATATTTGACAACATGCTCTCTCAAGGCTCTCTAAAATGCTGCGAATCCATGTCGAAAGCCTGCCTGGAGAATCGTGAAAGTCACCCCAAGAGACAAAAACTGGAGCACAGCTATGCGAACCATGCGAACGACGAGTTGTTCACAATTTTATTAGACTGGGTGAGACAACTACTGCCCAGTGTTTTAAACCATATACATATTCTTGCATTGAGTTTGAGGTTGGGCTTTTTAACTTGAAGATACAATCTTAATGAAATTAAATTTATTCTAAAAGTTGAACTTGGGCCTTGGTGCAGTGCAGGTCACTTCAAGAATGGATTGGTGGGCGCGAATTTTGCTGAAAATAAAATGAATGCCAAGGCAGTATGAATAAATAGTGTGATGATGACCTGGTTTCTCCCTTTTGTCCACACTTGACTACTTTCTTTGAGCAAATACATAATGGATGAATTCGGGGCAGAAGAAAAAGGTTGAAGGAAGTACTTGCCCAGGTTAGTTTAGCTGAGTGAATTGTACAAGAGATAAAATGACCACTCAATAACCCTGACCTAATATCCGATTCTGACTCTAAAGAATTGAGTCTGGAGAAAGCGCGTCTTGCAAAATAAACATATTTCTTTTTAGATCGCAGTTTTATTCTCCAGAGTCAAGACATTCACTCTCCATTTCCTCAAAGTGTTCTTCAATTCTTATGCTACTGCACATCAAACGACGTGTGTGAGGAGTCCAATGCATATTGATCGGGCCTGAACTGCATGAAAATGTACTCTTCTCTCAAGTTCTCTTTACCTAATTATGTTAATTACTTGTAAAAAATCGTTCCGAGGTTTCCTTTGCATCGCATGATTGACGAAACGGACGTGGCTTTGAATATCGATATCCGATACAATTAATATGCGTGACGAAATTCGTTCTGAAGTTCAGCTGCAGAGAATTTTAATGTAGTGCTTTATCCATGCCTTCAATTGAGAGCGAGAGCAGCATTGCAATCGTCCCTGAGAAATATAATGGTTTTATTTTTTTGGTTTTAGCTCGTATTATGATTTCCTGACAAATTGCTTCTTTACTCATTACGGATTCAAATCGCTTAGCTGCAATAACTTTTTTCATTTTATGTTTTTATGAGACTAATATAAATAATCATGGGAGAACTTCATTTACACAAAAGACTGGCATTGAAAATTAAAATTTCATCCTTCGATTGCATACAATCATTCTAATCTAGCAATTAATCGTTGTATTCATTGTGACTTCATCATTTGAGGGCGAAGCGGTTTAGAAAACAGTTCTGTGCCAGGAAATGATTAAAAATCCATTGCATTGATCGAATCCAGTTAATGATTATTGGAAAAAGAGAGGCGTATGTGAATTCTTAAACTTCTTTGATTACATAGTTCCGGAAGTTGATGGGGCTGTACATAGTATGGTAGAGCGGCCCTGGATTTGACCGTTTCGGAGGTCGGACTAGATAATTTTGAAGGAATGAGTAAATAAAATAGTCAAATGACTGTAATGACTAACCTCAACCTAGGAGTGTTCATTTGAAGCTCATCACTTACAACAAACATTCCAATCCGATTTAGTAAACTAAATTCAGAGCTGCTAAAAAAGACTTCAAGGTTGATCCGTGAGTCTCTGAAGGTAAGCCGCTACGCTCCTTATGAGCGAACAGGCACACTTGTCTGAGGTGGTTTAATTTTTTATTGGCACTTGTCATTTTGCATTGTGTGAGCAATTGAATTATGATAGAAGCGGCTAGTTATTTGCCACGTATATTGCTCGCCACCAGACCAGTCGCTATAATTCTTATTCTTGCCTCACAACAATGACATGTTGTTCTCATGTAGTAGTATAAACGAAGTGATGTTTAAAAAAATAGTTTAGTGCATTCGGAGGTAATACGTAATAAAATTCGGCAATAAATTTGTTACAGTCGTTCTATTGACGTTGGTGCAGACATTTGGTTCCGGAAGTTCTCCATTTATCCTTTTGTAATTTATAAATAATGCAACTAGTGTTGGTCATGAACTGGTAGGAGTAGCACGAACAATATCGAACGGAACCGACATAATTTCATTTGGAACTGAACAATTGACCTGGAAAGTGCAAAGAAGAATGACGGAAGCCGCTAACATCACTTTTGGGTGAGTAAACAAAACTGCTAAAAAGAATTTTTACAAGGCTAATCCAGAAGAGGAATCGTGTGACAATAGCACTGACGGAATGACCTAAATAGACCTGGTTAAACGGTTACTCAACCTGCACAAACATATTGATTTCCGAGGGTCTGATTCAGCACAAGATGAAGTGTAAAATTTGTGCATGCATTTTAAATTATCATTAGGATAATTCCTTGTTCCTGCATGAGATGCGATAAATCTGGTAGATTCATTTTGGAGAAATGAAATGTAATGACGTGTATCATCTTTGTCAAGTTTTGTGTGACGAATACAATTTGTGTGCCCCTTTTAGACAATCTTGTTCCGCTGTTTGAGCTTGTGCAAGGATTGATTAAAAATCCGAAATAAGGACGGATAAAGATATGCGAATACATCATTAATTAGTGAAAAAAATGCTGATCCAGCATTTCAGGGAAGCAGTCAAAAATACAGGCTGGAACCTCGACTTTCAGAGATGGGCAAAAACCCAGTCCCAATGCCTGTAGAATCTGAGTTGCAGAATGTTGAGTTATGCTAAGAATACTGAGTACTTGCTCAAATCATTCCGTGCAAATCAATCCTTTGACGCCGTATGAAACTACAAATGCAAATAATTTGAATAGTATCATCTGCACTTGGCTGTTGTTTACTCTGCACAAATTTGCTTGCTTTCATTGCAAATTGGCAGGGCATTGATCTTCCGAGAGTGCAAACGAATAACGTGATCTAGTCCTCAATACATGGCCAAAGTGGACAACTCTGCAAAAATTGCATTCAATCCATCGCATCGCGTGAGTATCAGTATGGGATACCTTATTAAGCTTTTATTCAATGTATGAGTATGTGTACAACATTATATTTTATTAACACTTTTAGAGTACCGAAATACTTTAAAAATTCTACCGAAATGAACTCACAAAACAACTACGATTAGGCATCTTTTAACTATTGCAAATTCGAAATCGTGTTGTTTCAACGTGCGGACAGCTACAAGGCCACACCACCGCACCGCTGTGCTGTTAGTTGCTGGACTATTACCTGTTATAACTTCACTACCAACAAATGCAACACATGTTTAAACTACCACCAAATTTAATTACGGTTAAGGAAGTGTGTGTACGTCGGCACATGTGAAAATAGTGAAGCAAACGACATGCAATATGATCGCATTATTATTCACAATTCGACATGGCAGTAAAAATCATTCTGACATTTAAAACAACCATTGTTGGACTATGATTTCAAAGTTTTTTTTGTTTGATTCATGTGAATTCGTGACGATTAACCAAAATAATTTGCAACTTTGGAATTCTGGCCGAGAGCACGCTAGGCTACACCAGTAATCACAGTCACACAGAAATGAAAAAGAATAAAGTGATGTGCGGTGATAGAACACGAAACATATGAGCTTTAGAAAACTCTGTCAAATGATGATGGAAAATGTAGTGCAGTGGGTAAAAATTCAATAGAAGAGCAGAATCATCATTACTCTAGAACATGTTTAGAATGCAATTGTTTAGCTCAAAATGAAGTGCTGAAATCCTCTTTATTGCAATGGGATCGGTGAGGATGCATATCATTAATGTTTTGTTACCCAGATTCAGATTTGTGCAATTGCAAATAAAGCTAACTTTTTTTGCACGTATTTTATTAGTGAGTAGTTGCAGTCTATTTTGAAGTTTGCAAAGAGTACTTGCTTGTAGTTAGTTGAATTTTAAAAGCTTACCATCAGCACAACCCTGCGTTTTCTGGGGACTCTAACATTTTAAATATGTCATCGGATCCAAAAATGTGAGCTGACGATATTGAGAATTTCTTTGAACTATTTTAATTAAAATTTGATTTATTTTTTTTAAATTTTAATTACCTTTACTACTAGGCGAATTTCAGCGTTAAACTTCTCTCTGCAAATTCAGACTCGCCAATGGCAGAGGTTTTAGCTGAAGTAGCTTTTTGCTGCACGTGTCAAAAGTTTCTTTCTGTACAAACTCACCAAACGTGAATTTGTTGTGTCAACAAGTTAATTGGTGTAGTTTGCCAATATTGTTTCGCAACGTAAGCTTTTGACGGAATAACCTTGGCCGTGCATTCATGTAATATCCGAAAAGGTCAGCATTGCATTTTTGACGTTTCTGTCAGCCATTGCTTATCACATTTACTGAGTCAACATTCGGGGCAATATTCCTGTAGCCGCCAAGCTTCCGAGTTCTACATAGTATAATGAACTAGATCAAACTATCGTATACGTACTGCTTATTTGACTCAGAATATTCAAATCAGGTTTACAAAACTTGTGTTTCAAATTCGGTTCGGTTTCGTAAGTTAGTGTAGCTAATATGGTCCGGCCATTTTTTTCTTGTTCTCTTCAAAAGTGTAACGATAACCTTTACGGAAAATATTTTCTGATTTGTCCAGTTGTACTACATAATAGACCAGACATCCATCCTTAAGTCATCTAAAATCTCACAGGTGTGGACCTACGAATTAGTATTTTCACTTATATTTGGTCGGGCTTCATTTCTGATGTATTTACCAAAATATTAGAGGCATACGTGTTTTGTAGGCAAATGCTTATTTGGCTTGCTGAGCTAATTGATTAGCAAATGTAAAATGACGAAATCGTTAAGACATTTCCTCCTAGCTAAATATTTTAATTTAGAATCAAGTTGGTGTTATGTATCGCCGACTGGAAACCGAAGAATTATATTTGGATGACGAAGAGTTCAATGATCAACAGAGAAGATTAATTGTTGATATAAGGTACACTTTTCACACGGGATCTCAAATAGATTCGTGGTCGAGTAATTGCTTGAGCATGGCCATTTACTCCTGAATGGAGGATTTTTTATTAGCAAAAGCGCATGTAGTAATTAATTTAGCAACACTAAAAATGACTTTCAGTACATTGAGTTGTGATTCCCAGGAGAAAATCTCGGAGATGGATCATAACTGTAGGGGGAGCTGTGGCCATCATAATCATCAGTTTGACAATTGGTATTGTCGTTTGGCAGACACAAAAATCAAGGTCTGTCGCACCTCAAGAATCTGATTACGGCCAATTTTCTAAAGCAGCTATTAGTTGTGATGCACCAAGATGTTCTGAAATAGGAAAGTAAGTTCCGTTCAACTGATTTTTGTGCTGTTATATTCCCAAATAATTTTTCTTAAAATCAGTGTAATTTCTACTAGAACATTTCATTTTGGTAGACTTTGAGCTTCACTAACCTTGCAAACAGATTGTGAAATATTTTCTAAAATCACTGCAAAAAATACAATTAAAAACTAATGCCAGATTATTCTTGGCAGGTCAATGCTTGAAAAGAATGGGAGTGTGGCGGACGCCGCAATTGCAGCATTATTATGCATGGGAGTAATTCATTGTAAGCATTCACATTAAGCAGCATTATAATGTTAAAATTGATTCAAGATATTAATTTTAATATAATAAAATTATTAATTATAATTAAATTTTCAAAAAAGCGCAAAGCATGGGCATCGGCGGCGGGTTCCTCATGACCATGTATAATGCAAGTGAAAGCAAAGCCTACGTAAGCAGACTTTCTCCCTGAACTATTGACTCCTTAAACTTATTTGTAATTCATGACTCAAAACTAATTAATTAGGTGCTAAATGCTCGTGAAACAGCTCCCAGTGCCGCACACAAAAATATGTTTGCAGGAAACTCAACGAAATCTCAATTCGGTGGTTTAGCCGTCGGGGTTCCCGGTGAAATCAGGTAGAACAGCCACCTCCTCAGCAGGAGAGAACAAATTTTTATTATGTTTATGTACATTCCAGAGGTTACTGGGAACTTCACAAGAAAGCTGGCAAACTCCCTTGGAAAGATCTGTTCGACCCAGTCATTGCTATTTGCAAGGAAGGTTTTCTAGTCACGAAACATACTGCAGGGGCCCTAAAGTCATCCGAACACAACATACAAAACGAACCTAGTTTAGCAGAAATATTTATAAATAGCACTACCGGTAAAGTATACGAAGAAGGTAACACAATATACCGCAAACAACTGGCCAAAACGTTTGAACTAATTGCGAAGAACGGGGGAGATGAATTTTACACGGGTGGTGTGGCAAAAGCCCTCATAGAGGATTTACAAGAGTTTAAGGGGATAATGACTATAGAGGATCTCAAGAAATACACGTATGTTTGAATTCTTTCAAATTCAATACTGCATAATTATTATCAATAATGAGTTTATTTGCTTTTACTCCTATTAGAGCAGATTGGCTGGAGCCAATTCAAGTCAAATTTAAAGGAGGGCACACACTGTGAGTTTATTAATCTGAACATAAATTAAGGTGACAACGGTGTCATATTTTTAAAGAAAACCAGACGAAGGAAAGATGTTCCATTTTGCAATCATAAATCAATTTTGCATTTCAATTCTTGGAAATCTTGACTTTCCCAATATCCCAATCATGTTAATAATTCCAACTTTCTCTTCTCCAGCTTCGCTGTTCCACCTCCAGGCAGTGGCGTTCTGATGGCTTTCATCATGAAAGTATTGGATGGTTATGGATTCGATTCAAATTCGACTAGAAAAAATGGAGAAAGCGTTAAGACTTATCAGAGAATCACTGAAGCATTCAAACATGCTTACGCACAACGAACAGTTTTGGGTGATCCTTTCGGCGACGTTGAAGTCATAGTCAATGATGTGAGTAAACTCAAAGTCAAATTTTGAATATTACTTAAGCTCAGAAATTATTAGGAAAGCCCAACTTAAGCTGGTCCTTTAGGAAGTTTGGGTTCAATACCTTCCTGAGACCTTTTTGATTTTTAGTATATATCCGGGGTTTAGAAGGGATTTGCAAATGGAAAAGGGCAGAGATAAAGTTTTAAGCACTAGCAGAGTGTTTCTGGCTTTGTAAGCTGGAGGCAGAGAGATGTAATTAATAATGTAAAATTCGTAGTTGGTGAAGAACCTCACCTCGGATGCATTTGTGGAACAAATCCGAGGTAAAATTCATGAAAATTCTACGAATAATACTTATGAGTACTACGGGGCTGAGTTATATCAACCGGATGATCATGGAACTGCTCATATATCAATAATTGGCCCTAATGGAGATTCCATCGCAATCACCAGCACTGTGAATCTTTAGTAAGTGAAATATAACCGTTCCTTTCTATCAATGACCCGATGAGCTTCGGAATGTCCTGAAATTTGGTTAATTGGGAGTTGCGGTTTCTAGTTAAACCAAACGTCGAATTTAATGTTAATATCTGCTTCCGGATCACTCACTTTGTGATGGCCACTAATTAATAATTAAGGTGTAACTTGGGTCTGCTCATGCATATGATAACCAGGTGTGCGGTCAAGCTCTATTTCATGCTTTTGCAGTTTCGGAGCTCAAATTCGATCAAAGAAGACAGGAATCATCTACAATAACGAAATGGATGACTTTTCTGCTCCAAATATTACCAACTATTTTGGTGTTCCTCCGTCACCTCACAATTTTATTAGACCAGGTATAACAAGTATATTTATTTTAAAATGATTTTTGAAACGTTTTGCTTTGTAGTTGGCTATAAGTAAGTTTTATTCGTTTAAATCACCGGCGACTACAGGCAAGCGGCCATTGTCTTCCATGACACCTGCGATAATTACGGATCCGAATGGCAGAGTTCGACTCTCGGTGGGAACGGCTGGAGGAACCAAAATTACAACAGCGACAACTTTAGTAAGGAGTTTCACTACCGCAGTATTTCGCTCATGATTGTCTTTGGTCTCTTGAGCTAAATGATATTTATGGAGATACTAATTTCGAAGGAAGATGAAAGCAAAATTCAGGCTAATGAATCATTCTGTATGTTCAAGGTGGCCATAAGAAATCTTTGGTTCGAGGAAAATATTAAAACCGCTATCGACGCTCCACGAATTCATCATCAGTTGTATCCAATGCTGCTAAAGGTTGAGGAAGGATTTTCTAAGGTAAGTTATGAGCCAAATCAAATTATACGTTCTAAGCCCGTTTATAATTACTTTTTGTACGGAAGACTTGTAGAGGAGCAAAAGTTCAAATTTAGTTCAAGGCAACTTGCTCTCTTGTCTTTTTTCTCAACCTAAACCTATTCCGGTACAATTCTTTCCTCGTTAACAAAATCCTATCTATCTCTGATAATAAAATTACACCAAGCCTTGTGATGCCACGTGAAAAACATAACGCGGAGCAGAACAACAACTTGGAATTGAGCTGGTGGAAAAACTTTCTTTAGTATGTAATTTACTACTTTACACATATTTCCAATACATTGTTTCAGGTGGACATTGAGAAATTGGAAGCGATTGGACACAATGTGACGACTGTACCAATAGCAGGTTCCGTTACCTGCGGAGTGGCACAATATGCAAATGGGTCGATTTTTGCCAATTCAGATAAACGGAAAGGAGGAACGGTTGCTGGATATTAACGTTCCTGGACCATAATTTAAGTGTAAAGAAATTGATGGCGGTGCTTCAATTCTTGCCAATGCAGCTGTTTAAATAATGAGTCTGTGCTGATGTGATGTTACGAAACAGATCAGATGCAAAATAATTTGCTTCGTTGTGTTATAGTTATTTAGTTATTTTTATTGTTATTAGTACCAACATTAATATCTGTGTAATTTCTAAGCGCCCTTGCCTTGAGAGAGTTGTTCTCAAATTGGATGTTATGAGTTCCTATTAGTTGAAGAGACAAAAATGACCAAATTGCTCAGTGAAAAACAGAATATATAATAATTCAACCAATGGTCAAAGTTCTTTGTTATTCAGTATTGGAAATTTACGGATTTAGTTCTTCCAGTTCCCGTGATGTATAAAATTATTAATATTAATACATTATATGAAGAAAAGATGGTTTAAAAGAAACTCAAAAATAAATGTAAATTTGGTTTGTCCTAGTAATATTTCTATATTTCATTACGTCTTTCTTACATAAGCACAGTATTGCACAATTCAGACCCTTCTACTACTAATATTTTCTATGCCCAGCAAATGAGCCGTACCGTCGTCCTTGTTTTAGAATTGATTTTCAATTCCGATTGCGTTTCAATTTTGCAATTTAAGAATTACCTCGTTTTCAAAACGCTTAACAAATGCATCTGTTTTATTTTGATGTTTTCGTGTTTGATGACTACTGTGATAATTAGTTGTATGATTTTGGATGAAATAAACTCTCGCACTCATACCTCATTAGAAAATTGCATTTTATTAAGTTAGTCGTCCTGAAATCTGTTGACCATTCAACGTGTTTAAAATGGTACTAACTCAGCTTATGAATAATACATGCTTGTTTAAAATAATGAGTGACGAAGAAACTTAAAAGAGAATTGGATAAAATTTTATGTTAAGACATTGAATTAAAATCAATTATGACTGAAGTCTTCCTAAAAATGTATTGCGTATGTAAGGCCATGGGAATCCATAATTATTAATTATTATCATGCAGACGAATCGTCTGAAATTGCAGCTGGATGGTTTAGAATCCAGCCGAACCACCGTGTTTCCGGTAGTCAGCATTTGTTAGTATTTTTGAAGTTGCTCTAGTTCTGCAGACTGAATTAACGTTGCCAATAAAATCAGTCGTATTGATGCGATGCGGTCGGTGACCTCTTCGTCGAAGCTCTTCAACAAAGGAAGCCGGAAGTCCATATTCATACTGCAATTCGAGGGGATAAAATCTTGGCATGAACCGCGGATAATCATTGGCTCGTTTAATATCCATTTTGCGGTAAAGTGCTCGCCAAGTGGCCTAAGGAAAAGTTTAAGGTTCCATCAAATGTGTCGGCTTCGGCTCAGAAGAAAAATTCAAAAAGTTCTTACAGAAATAACCGAAGAAACAATTTGTCCTCCTCCTGAACCACCAGTGGCCAATACTGGCTGGTTCTTCGGATTTAGAAAAATTAAAGGAGCCATAGAGGATGCCGGTCTCTTTCCTATAAAGTTAAGATTGAAAAGTTATTTTTGCAAAGTTACATCTTGAGTAAAGTATTACCGTACCTGATTCAATAAAATTGTCGACGTTTGGTTCAAGGCCGTAAATGCCAGTTGCATTTGGAAATGAAAAGTCAAAAATCTGATTATTGTAGATTATACCAGTTTTGTTTCCCATAAAGCCAGCCCCAAACCTAAAATCAATAGCCACATAAGAACGGTATATTCAAGTGATCTGGGCTTCGGTTTTTTCTATATTAAAATATTCTAATCTAATGTATCTAGGAAGTGAACTTTACGCAGTATTGATTGTTGTAGTGAGGGAGACAGCATCCCCATTTTGCCCAATACTAAAACCAAAATATTTTGAACATCAGAATAATTAGAATGACTGAAAAATGGCATAAACATGAAGTCTCGAATTAAGCTGGAGCTTGAACACATTGCAATTAGTTACGCACACTGAAATATGGGCTGTGCCAGATTCCCCAGTTTCAGCAAAAAGAGCACCATAATGACTTGGGTCGTCATATGTTTTATAATCTGCAATTTTTGCCCGAATATCCTGTGCGTAGTCTAAAGCCAACATTTTTGCCTGCAACTGCAATGATATCGACGGAAATGTTTGTTATTTAACTTGACATTAAAATACATTCTATGAAAGGTCGCGTCCCTACTTCAGAGAAATTGCCAAATGCTGGATCAGCAATTTGCGATCTGTGAGCGTTGGCGAACTTCAAAGCTTCAGACAAGCGATGAATATCGAGTCCATTTTCCTTGATAGTCAAATTCGCGGAATCCACAGTTCTACAACATAGATTCAAAAGTATTTAATTAGAGGACTCGCATTTCAAAAAATTGTGTAGAGATAATTTGGTTAGGTATTGAACATTTACCCGTAGCCATCCATTATTCCTAGTGTTAGTGCGACGACCGGACCACTTGAAGGGAACGGGAGACTGAACATTGTCAAATTATTACTGAAAGTGTATGTAATTGGATCCACCCAATCAGCACTGTTGATTTTTTGAAGTATTGTCGGTTAGACTTAATAAAACGTATCGCCA
>JAQGCM010000065.1:0-44173 GCA_034699705.1 Hymenaphorura dentifera
GTTCACCCAAATTATGGTGGTGAGTACTGTGAGTAGAAGAATAAAATATCGGTGACAGTTTTGGGACGCAATAATCATGGAACCGAGTTATTGCAAACAGTCACGATATCTCGCTTCAGAGAAAAATGCGTACAGCGAATGTAATGGACAAAAAACCTATGTGTAATTGTGGACACAGGACTTGAGGTGTATTTATGATGATGGCATGTTTTATTTTCGTCTCAATTTAATGCCTTTCTGAATGAATCATGGAATTAGCTCATGCCTCATACGCAGGCTTTTCTGTACTCGCCTTTGTTCCCTTCGTCGAATTCAAGTCTGGTTTTCGTTATCAATCTGTCACCTTGTCTTTTATAATTTAAACTGGTCAGACTTCGGTGTTTTAACTTAACGCTGCATGTACAACTGCAACTGCAACGCTTAAATCTTTTGGCAGCACGTGAACTTGAGTTTTGCCCAAATTCAATCAAATCAACCAATTGTTTCAAATATTTAAGCAGAATTTAAATTTTCGGCTTTGTCCCAATTAATTCCAATCATGAAGTGATGGCTTCCTTTATCACTATCACACTTAAAAACCATGAGCCAATGAACATTAAATTAATAGCCATTTTAAGATACCGTTTTACTGTAAGATTTCTTGGTTAGGTTCCCGAACGTATCAGAGCTAAGTCAGTAGTACGGTTTTTTACTGTAAAGCCAGAAAATGATGAAGTCTTACAACTGGTGTGCCGAATTTGTGCTTGTTCCATTGACCTAGCACTGCCGAATGAACACTTAAACCTCTTCTCATGATTAAATTCTTTGTAGAAACACACGGTTGCCATTGCGCATTAATGCTTGAAAAAAAGAGTAAAAAAAGATGAAAAAGTCTGAGGAGAAAGTGAATCTGGCGGACGGAATTATGGAACATTTCAGTTGCGAGAAGAGAGGAAATACATAAAAATAAAATATTATTTCTTCCTGTGGTTGCAGATATCCTTTGCTCATACTTCAATGGCATTTGCAGCAATGGAATGATAGTTCTAGTCAAACTCAAAGCCACCAAGTCCCAGATGCTCCTTCCAATGTAATAATGTTTGTAGATCTGGAGCTATTCATGAACCATGCATGCCTTGCCAGACATTCGAAGACCTATTCTGCACTATTTTCATTTCACTGCGTTCTGCGTCCCATCCCATCCAACGGCTTTTCTTCTACAATTTCACTTTCATAATTTTATTACTTACATATATAGTTAAAAGAGTAATGGGGTTAATGCAGAATGTATGCTTGGATCTGATGGGTTGGAAGCTTTAAGCTTCCTCGCCCCGCCAAGATGACAAGCAATGATTTAGATGAACGAAAACTAACATTTTTCATTTTCCCAACCATTCGCATTTCGCAGTTCTTTCTGTGAATCTTTTATTTATTTCTATTAGGTCTCGGATCATTAAACACATTTATTGTTTCCTCTTTACTTCTTTCAAGTCTCAGCTCTCGAGTAGTTGGTTCATCGCACGCAGAGAAGCGAATGCGAATAGTAGCCGCCTGCTTGAATATGTAATACTAATTTTGTGTACATAAGCAGAATACAAATTTAAACTTTAATTAAGTTTGCAAAAGTAGAGTTACGAGGAACATACTGTTCTGTTGTTTGCTACAACTTTTTCCACTCCGATCAACGACGACGACGACTCAGCTTGTCGGCTCAGCCGTGATCCTGTTCTGATCTTATGCACAAGTAGCGAAAATAGCGATACTTGTCGTCCACAATCAACAGAATTTTTCACTGACTTAATTCAAAGTTTTCATCTCAAAATCTAAGCAAGGTCTTGGGAAGGCAAGACAAAATTTTATATCCTTTGGAATAGTTCTAACTCAAGCAAAACTACGACTAGAATTTGAAGTAACATTCTTCACAATGCGGCAAGGCATACGGCTAGCGAGTAAAAGTGTTAATGTATTTGGAGCTGTGTCAGAACGACATTGACGTAAAAAAAACAAATGAAATTCTTGAGTCTTTCGAGTTGGAGCAATGCTTGGTGTATCTTATTAAATAAATAGCGTCATGTTCAAACATCGATGTAATTGGCTACGAATTGCAGTCTTTGACGGACTGACGCTATTAAAAGTTAGGAATGTGAAAGGATGCCGGAAACTGTTACGGATAGAATTAAAAATAAAACAATGATCAAGTCTTCAATCGCAATTTTTTTTTCGTATTCTCTGGCTTAAACTTTCAATCAGCTGAGCATTATGGGATTACAGATCTTACAATGTCACATCACGGTAAAAAAAACTACGGATTCTATTACCATCTTCGTGCCAAGCGCATTTCAACTAATTTCTGCGCAAAAATTGCAATAAAATGGAACAAATGCATATAAAAACGTTGTTTCTGAAACGTAAAATTTGGGTGAGAACCACTATCCTGCTCAAAGAGTTACAAGAGTACAAATTATTTTTCCTTCAAGAATAAAAAGAGGTCCCATAAATCCACTAACGGCCTGGTTGAGGCAAATCCGAACCGCGGGCAATGCATTGCGAATTTGACCCCAGTGAACAACACATTTTTCTTCATTCTTGTGTAAAGAAGGAATGATGGAGGTCATCTGGAGGAGAGCAATCAAAAAGTCACAATAAATTTGTATTCGGGTGCGGCCATGACCGTCAATAAGTTTGGATAGCCCACTTGGAGTGTCAGTTTTATTTACTTTCGATAGGCAAGTATGGGCTCAGAACGCCAATTCAGTGCAACCAAAACTACGGTTTCCCAACCAGTCAAATTGCTTTTTGCTAGAAGGGATGGGGAACGGAAGAAATATGTTGCATTCCTTCGAAGAGCAGACAGAAAACTCGAGTGAAAATTTGCAGCATTTCGCACAAGCTGATTTGGCTGGACTTCTACTAGTTCTGCTACTCTGAACAAAACGAAGAATTTTTAAACTCACTGATGAAACGAAGCTGCATGCACGTTGTTTGCATTTTAATGCAAGGAGCAGCGAGTTTGCGAGAGCGTTGCTTCGCTTTTCCAGAGTTCCAATTTGAACATAAGATTACTTTGAGACTTGTAGGTTATTCAACACTTTGTTTTCTCTTCACTCATAAATCACCTAACCTTTCAAAAACAGCAACCTACATTTCTAAAGTAATAAATAAACTTACACTCGTAGACTCAAACATTTTGTAACAAAAACTTCAAAAACTGGACTAGCCGGGAATTTTGCCTCAGTAGTTTCATTTTCATTGTGAGTGAAAAGAAATACATACATAGGAAACAACAACATTGTATTTCCTCGTCCCTTCCAATCATAAGAAATTTATAATTCATAAACTTTAAGAAACAAATAAAGTGTCTGCTCTTTCCTGCATAAAATATGAGGTCTTAATTACATAGTGCTGCAGCCGAATTGCTTTGAAATTATTCCAAGGCGGAAAGCGGAAACAAAGTCGTTTTTCCAAGTTTAGAAGAGCAAATCAAACCTTGCGGCGAAGCCAAATCCTCTTGCCTTGCCTTCCTTCTTGGCGTTTACGAGTTAAGTCTCACTTTCTTATGAAATCTTTAAAGTTTGTTGGAGTTTTCGTACACAACCAAGTTGAATAATTTTGAGATTGTGTTTCAAACTCGGAGTACCCGCCTTGATGTATGAATCTGTACTTCAGCTATCGAATAAGTTTCAATGAAATTATATTAATTTTCGAAATTCAGAAAACACAATGGTTCACAAAAATTGTATCGTCAAGAATTTGAAATCATTTAAACCACTGCAATGATGTACGTTTGAATCTTGGCAAAGCGCAGTGTATGGCTGTGAATATGTGAAAACAAAATTTAAATGTTTGATAGCAAAACGCACAAATTTGCTTGAGGGTTTTAGCAAACGACTTGAAAATTTCTGTTTGTGCTTGAAAGATTTGAGCAAAGTTTGAAAGTTGAACAGCTCTTCTACTAGTCCTTCTCACATTTCTTCAGGAGGTTAGCTTGACTTGGATATTGTGTGTGTCTAAAACTGGAACCTACTTTTAGTGGGGCGAGTTTTCTTATTTTATGGAGAGGTTTTCTTAGTAGTAAACTCTAAGCGGAGAAGAAGTCCATTCCGTACTAGACGACTAGACTAGACCTTTAAGCTCTGCTTTCTCCTTGTTCTGAGAAGGCGAAGGGCTAGGTTAGGTTTAAATCCAAAGTTAAGCATACATAGCTACCGAGTACCGCCACCATGCCGCTGCCACCAGTTCATTTCAACTTTTAATGCTCGGAACATTTGTGCCTTAATCCTCAATCTATAGTTTGAACTTTGCACATTCTCACTTGCAAAACTGCAAAAGTATTTTGCCCAGTCATAAAAGTAATTTAAACTCCCTTTTAGTCATAATTAAAAATCAAAACTTCTGTTTAAGCTTTCACCTTGTTAATATCCAAGCCCAACCCAGCCAGCCAAGCCAAGCTAACTTGGAACATAATTTAGCGCCTCTCGAGTTGAACCAGCGTTCCAAGTCCAACTCGAGCCCAAGAACGGGCCCAAATTTCTCAAAGATTCCTTTCTGTTTTGGAATGCATTAATTATATAGAAAGACATGCCACATTTCCCTAGAACTCGAACCATGCTCTGCAAATCTGAATTGAATAGCAATAATGCAATTTGGAAAATTATGTTACTGAATCTTCAAAGTTTCGACGTTATGATGCTAAGCTTTCCAATTTATTTGCAGGGCAACAGAGCAGCAGACTTTGGTTTATTGGTATGGCTATACTAAAATATAAGTTGAAAAGTTTTGAATAGTTCTACAAGAAATTATCTAAGACTACAATTAACGCTAGTAGAGTAGAGTCTCAACTCAAGTGTTAGATTACACTTTAGACGATCTTATTGCTAAATTCTTAGCATCGCCCTCAAGTGTTTTCCGTCTTCAATTCATCAAAACTAATTAGTCCTTAGAGTCGTTCGATTTCGAGCCAAAATTAGCTCCACATCTTCTTCTAATGGTAAATTTGTTCGGATGAGGGCTCAAGTTTCCAAAAATAGCACAAAATTTTAATAGGAAAAATTCAATCACGCCCACAAAATCCACTCTTAGCCTTAATTTAATTTCCATACCTATTAAAAACCTTTCATTAAAATCTATTAAAGTCTTAAAAATAGCTAATTTTAATTAAATTGTGAAATATTTCAGCACACGTTGCAAGCCAAAGGCCAGAAAAACTCAACTCGATTTACCGCAATGGCAATGCGAAGAATTGCAGATTGAAGAAGCAATTTTGTTTCGTTACACATTCATTATTCATAATTATATGTGTAACGCGAGCAAGGGTGTGGTGAAGGTGTGTTGCTCACTGCTCAATCACAATGTTAACAACACACTTGTCTCTTTAACATGCGAGTAATGAAGTGCAGACTTGATTGAGGGTGTTTTATATCCTTTTCAAATCCACTCGCTCAACAAGGAGTTGTGTTTGAAATACGAGACCGGCCCTAAATGATTACACTTCTCCTTTTACAGAGAACGGTTGAAGGAAAAGGAACTCTCATTTCCTCATCAGAAGAAACAGGTGGATCACTTTTTCCTATGCATTTGCGTGCTAGCATGCAGATTGAGAGAATTTGAGAGCGAGCCAATGACCAGACCACAACTCTATTTAAATGATCTCTTCAATTACAAAAGATTGGAGCATAAAAAATGATAAAAATGGTTTGCAGTTGCAGCTAGAACTTGACAGGAGAAGCTGTCGCTGTCCGAACATTGCCCGCTTAGGTTAACGGCACTAGATTCTGTCTCGTATTTCATAATTCCTAATGTGCATGCCGTATGAAATGAATTGTTTGTAATTCCGAGGGGTGGGAATATTGGCCATCTCACTCCAACAACTACCCTAATAACAATAGCATTATCTTGGATTTACGTTAAAATTGTTTCTTGGAGACATGAGCACATTCAGCGTAGTGTCGTCTTTCAGCATCCGTCCGTCGACATTCTATTGTGTGGGGAAAATAAAAGCGAAATTGGTTTATGGCCTAGGAAGAAGACAGAAGTATCATCTTAAGCTTACCACATCACAGCACAGCACAGTACTTCACTGGTGGTATTAGATGATACGTACGTTAGACGTTATGTTATGTACGAAGAGTTGGCATGAGGTCCAATTTTCCAGGACCTTGAGTTCCTTAATGATATCAAAAAGTAGTTAATGTGTCGTTGAGAGGAAGAAGAGTCCTTAATAATTTGCTATTATATTGTGAAACGGAGGGTCATAATACATTTCTCCGCCAACTCCTCTCAACTTGCTCTCACAAAACCTCGAAAAGACCACCAAAACTATCGTCAATAATTCGGAGGCCCCTCTTCTACAATAGGCTCAAGGAAATACTTCAGCAGAATTCATCGCGTATCTCTCCCTACTATGTAAGCAAGGCTTGAAGAGTTTCATCCAACTTGTAAACCGAAGGAATTCATTTTGAGACAAAATGGCCTAGTCGATAAGGGAGTTTCATGAAGGAATTTTATTACCATTT
Source organism: Hymenaphorura dentifera (assembly GCA_034699705.1). Classification (NCBI taxonomy): domain Eukaryota; kingdom Metazoa; phylum Arthropoda; class Collembola; order Poduromorpha; family Onychiuridae; genus Hymenaphorura; species Hymenaphorura dentifera. The sequence continues at coordinate 6,492 of JAQGCM010000065.1, forward strand.
CCATTTGTAGTAGCGGTTTCGGGTTGACTCGAGGACAATGCGTTTTCAGCTTCAGTTCAATTTTAGCTGCTAAGGTAGGTCCTACAGGAGAAAGTGGTTGATCTTTAAATGACATTGCATTAGTTGGACCGGAGAGTTTGAGTTTGGGAACTACTTTACTTATCCACAAAGTCTAGGGCCATGCTTGCTTTAGCTGCTGGAGCCAGCCCGAGAAAGGAATGAGAGGCTTCCAAGTTTGGTGGTGCTTGAGCCGGGTTGCAAAGGTTCCATTAAGTAGGACTAATATATTGGATGAGGTTTTTGTTGAGGTGAATTTATTAGGTTGAAGACAAGGAGTGTTTGTAGGCAAATGACACATGAGAGAGCGAGAGAATGTAGGGACTCGAGATCCTCAAAAGAGAGCCGGCATTTAATTGCACAGATAAATAAAATTGGGTGAGCTTATTGGAATCGGTTCCATGTGTTAGCGTGACAAACGAGATTGTAAGGGCAGGGTGACTCTAACAAAAATTTAGTTCAATGTAATTTGTCTTCTGGTAAGTTGTAGTAGAAACATCGTCAGTTTTGGAAATTACTTTCGAGTCAAATATTGTTGACACCATCACAAATGTCCAATCGTAGCTCGAGCAAGACCACATTTCCAATTTCGTTAAAAAATTAAGAGATTCTGGGCTATTCCTGCAACACCCTGTTCTCAGGAGAGTCATAAGTTGAAGTGGATTCCCGTACACAAGTAGCTCACACTTTTCACCATTCGTTGCAAACCTCATTCTCAAAGTCTTAATTTCAGCTCTATAAAATGGAAATTAACTGTTAAGTGATGAATTGGAAAAAGTTGAGATAAATTAACCTCCAATTCTATTCAAAAATTAATAGTGTTCGAAGGATCTGTTCTAAAAATAATTAATTAAAAGAGTATTTGACTCGCATCTGGAGTTTGGCTGGGTGACCCAAGATTGCTTGTACTAAAGTGTCGGCTCTAGTTGGCTTTCCAAAAACTCTTGTCAGTAAATTGTAACAAGATATGATGCGTCAGTTCTTCCTTCGCGTTTCTAAATGTAATGCAATATCTTTGCCTTGGAGGCTGGGATGGGTGGGGTAGGACATATGGCTCGAATATTACTTTTTATTAAAGTATTCTTTTCTATTTCGTGACTCCTAGTCGCACACATTATTGACCCCAAGCTTCTTAAATGGTTTCTCCTATCCATTATTACAGCCCTTCTCTGCCCCGCCTTGCCCTCCTTGTTTTTTACTTTCTCCATGAGCAGCAGCACAGCTATCAGAGAGAAAGTCTTGTCAAACCCCAACAAGCAGCATACAGGCCTGCCCGGGCACACCATCCACCATCCGACAACTCAAAGTTAGTGAAAGTGAAACTTTTTTCCCTCTTTGTGCTCATCGTCCAAGATATTATTTACTTATTAGCTTTCATAAGTTGTTTGGATCCTCGAGGGAAAATAAAAAGGATAAAAAGGAACATGAACATGAGCATCAACAATCTCTGCTGACATCTTCAAATAATTTTTTTTATATTTTTTTCGAAATTCCTTTTAGTGCTTACTGTAATTTTGGTGGTTGATTCAACTTTAATGGAACTTTCAAAGGATTTTGTGTCTTCCAGAGGATCTATTGGAACGCAGGGGTTGCTCTGCTCTTCAGGCTCTACTCGATCCTTGCTTAGTAGAAGGAAGAGAAGATATGCCGAAATTTATGGAGCCACCAGCCATAAATAAGCTATCTAAAGCTGGGTATTGGGCTTAAGATGTATGCGCACTTAACACATGAATATTCCTAGATACAAGGAAGACTTCAACTTTCAAAATCAAATATGTGTACTGTGTTACAATGCAATGGTTAGAGCGTCGAAGAGCACGGATTCTGAATGAAATAGAATAATTCTATTCACCATCCGTCACTAAACGAAAGAAGTGCTATCTTTCTTTCCATTTATTTCCATTTTCGGATTAGAGTCGACTGCATTTTGAAGTGTTTCTCAGCTGAGGAAGACGAAGTCTGAAATTGCGATGGGTCCATAGACTAAAGCTTTCAATATGCTTCATTCCTACCCTGATTGATGACTTAATAATACATATTCTTAAATATAGCAAAAGAAATCTCATTGGATTTGCTCGAAATAAATTTACAACGTAGAAGTGCATTCTGCTTGGAAATGCACTTCTAAATTTGAAGCTGTATTCGCATCAAATTAAAGCTAGTAAGGTTTTTAGAATTTGTCGGGAAACTTTATTTCCGAATTAAGCCCTGCTAGGTTTTGAACAAAAATGGGAATTTATTCGCAAAATCCTCCAAATAAATTCTGCCGGTTCGCATTAGCGGTGTCGAGGTGTTTCCACCGAGTTTTTATTTATTTATAACATCGGCCTAATATGCCAGCAAGTACGACTGTGTCAAAGAGCCGTGGTCAAATACACTTTTGGTTTGTTGTCAATGAATCAGATCAATCATCTCGTTGAGAAACACCTTGGTCGGTACCAACAGACTTTTACTCAGAAATTTTCCAGCCAAAGTACTTAACCTTGAGTGGCTATAAAATTCGGAATAGCAGAAAACCTTCAAGATTCTCTTGAATGCCTGATCGGAGCAGCAATCACACTCTCAAAATCCATTTAATTTCTAATGCCGAAAAGAACGTCTCGTTCGAAGTGAACTAGTTTGCTGCTGACCGTACGAGAAGTTGGTCGCTGGTCACTTTGAATTAATTCAAGCAAACATTGTTTATTACATTTCCAAAGTGTGGTTTGGACCCTTCTCAATGAATGTGATGGTCCAGCCCAGAGTCATTGGTAACTGCAAAAGTTGTAATTTCCAAGTACGAGTCTTAAGGGAGTGGAGAGTGGTGTCATTCCATTACCTGAGAAAATGTTCTTAGTTCTTAACCCTTTTCCGCCCACATCGTACATGAGCCGAGTCAGTTCAGTAGTCAAGAGACATGGAGAACCAATGCAATCTAATGTAATGTATTATTATAATTGAAGATGATATCAAGTCTGCTGCTCTTATGGGAAACTCAGGACTTAGGTGAGGAAAATGCAATGCAGCGGAAGACCTCGAAGCGTAATGCGTGTTCTCTACTCATTTCTCCGTGTCATTCGGTCGAGTCGCGGACGAAGAATCATTGGAAATATTAGAGAGTCGTGAGATCGAAAATTTTGGTTCGTAAAGAAAGTTGATGGTGCTCAAGTGAGACATAACAAGTGATCTTAAGGTGACCTAAGGGACTTGTTCCACAACCATTTTCCAAAGAGAAAATGGGAAACTTTTTGTCTTTCTCATGGGTTGGCAAAATAATTTCGACACCGTCGAACGGAGAACGTCCGACCAAGCCTAAGTCTTAGTCTTCGCCAAGGCCTCTGAATACATATATGGAAGTAATGTTTCTTTTCTCCTGACGAAGAAGACCATGCAGGACAAGATGAGACAACTGAGAAAAGAGTTACAACCTTAGCGCTTCGGCCCGGCCCAACCGATCCGATCAAACTGGAGAAGTAATGCGTTCAGCATAGCCAATAGACAAACCAATATAACTGCAATATTATTGCTTTTATTCTCTATGTTAAAGTTAGTGATTCGAATGCGTTTATTCATGGCACGAAGAGTGGTCATATACGTATGTAGTTCTTCAGATTGGTTTGTCGTGTCCTGTCCAACTCGAAACTTGTCTTAAAAAAGAAAGGAAGTTTGCAGTGCAGTGCAGTTGAGTACGTAAAATATAGAAACAGTACTAGGTCTGAACTGGACAAGGAAAACAACAAGTACGGCGTGACGTGATCTAGGTCATCCACATTACTTTGAAGGGCCATTTGAGGGTTTAAGATGCCACTTTGTGAAGGCAGGGGGTCCGTTCTAATGCGACAGAATGATTGATCTCATTCCAACGTCAACTCTACTCCTTTTCGCACACGGCAGATTTATCTTTTTAACTCACTTTTTCCACCATCACTCGGTCCCATCATTCTATCGTCTATGAGTCCATATCTACCCATCCATTCCGCCTATCTGCTATCGATGGAGGTACAGACAGACAACTCAAGCAGGCAGGGAAAGGAGGGCAGAATAAAACCTGCACACTCACTAATCTTATTGAAACCATCTCCTTATATTTTTCTCACTCTCTCCTGTCAATCTAACTCAACGCTAACTGGTTGGTTGGGAAAACATATTTTCTTTGTGCCAACTTCACATTGACAGTCACAATTCACAATTTTATCTTTTCACCTAAAATATCTCCTCCGTCTTATTCATCTTTTAGTGGTTCTCATACATTGCCAATGCACTTTCTTGGAGTGCCTTCTTCCTGTCTTTTCATTTTTTTTTTACTCCTCCTTGCAATTCAATCTATTTTGAACTTGCACTCAAGAATGCATTTGTCACTTCTGTCATTCCATTCAACAAAACTCGCGCGTTTAATTTCAAGACTATGTCATATTTTAGCGGTAATTAAAAGCATATGCGTACGTAACCAATTCTGCAGTTTAATTAATCCACGTCGTTAAAATGGAAGGGACAACAAGTTCAAAGTAAGGATTTTACAACTACCATCAAAACGCTTTGGAAAGAGAAAGTCATCTTTTCCTTTGCTGTGCTTTCAACCCAACCTCAAGGAAATTGCCGTAAAGCCTCTGCCTTACGTTGATGTTCCACTTTTCAACTTATTGTTCCTTTGGTTGGATGGAAATGAGATTATGACGTTTGTTTCCACACATTGAGTAGAGCTATAAACCGACGTAAATCCCGTTGCTGCTGTACCTGGACATTGGAGCATTCATGGGGTTTTAGGCAGGCATAGGTGGAGATAACGTTGTTATTAGAATGCATGTAGAAGATATAAAACATGTTACGTATAATGTAATGACTCTGGCATTGGTATGAGGAGACTGTGAATAAGCTGAAGAAAGAACATTCGGCCATGATTTATGACACGTTGCAGTGCAGTGCTGTGCAGAGTGCAGTCGTAGCACTACTTCTGTTTCTTGTGGGGAATAAAAAACACACAAAGTTGTTCAATGCATGCAATGCAAAGCATCGAAACCCGGGTTTTCGCCGCCCCGCCACCGCCACCGTGTTGAGTTGAGAAAAGGTAATCCTCCCGAATTTCATAAAGTTTCATTCTCAAAAATGCTCTGTTCATATGTTATGCTGTGTAAGTTGAGGGAGATAGGTAGGTTAAGGTAGGTAGGTATGTACGGACTTTGCAAGACATAAGCGAGGTAATAATGTAATTCTTTTGCAGTTGAGCTCCTTGCTGCCTGCCATTCTTTCATTTCTTTCTTTCCTTTTTCTTTCTTTTTAAGCTCTGCTTTTTATTCCATGGAAGAGGCATACAGCACACTTGTCCTCGGTTTGCACTTCCCGAGAAAGCACTCAGATCAATAGCTCTGAAGTACTTATACACAATGTGGACCTAACTCAAAGTAAATGTAATGTAAATGTTGCTCCAGGTATAATAATGAGATGAAGCAAAAAGTAATCATGCATAAGTTATGTAATTTTTACATACTGTCATCCAAAAACTACAGAGTGGGACATTCACAAGAAGAGCTGCTCTGCTCACGAGTGTTCGTGACATCCCATTCCTCCACTCCTATCCTTCGCTGTCAAGTTGAATGCGAGGAATGCGAGTCACTTCCCAAGGAGTAGAGTAATTACATGAATTATTCACTCAAAGAGATGTTATTCCCAACTAAGTACTTGTTCCTTCCATTCAAATCTGCCAAGTATGTATGTACGTACGTAACGTGTGTGTTCATGTCGTATGTCCTTTATAATTGCAAATGTAAATGTTGTTCAAACTCTCTTCCTTCAATCTTAGCAAAGTACATTTGTACATATGTAGTACTTGGCTCAAGAGTTCATCGCCTCCTTCTTTCCTTCCTTGCTCTTTGTATTGTCAAACAATTGATCTTAATAATTAAATTAGCAATTATGCAAATGTGAGTGAACATTGAGGGCCACGATGGAATTTATTTTCTCCGGACAAACGAGTTCCAATGCAACGCAGAGTTTTCTTCTGACACAGCAGAATTTTAAAAGGGCTTCTTTAACTGGATTGGGGGAGTTCTTGTGCGTTGGTTAGGGGCTATTTCGGTTAATTCCTATGCCCAGGAAATGCTTGGGTGAAAGTCTATTGCTGATAGCCAATGTCGTATTTGCTTTCCATATTAAGATAATAATTAACTGCTTGCGAGGGATTATGCATGAATGAATTAATTCCGCTTTCCGTTCAGCCCGGGTGCGGTGTACAACTGTAATTTATTGTCACCGAAGAAAATTTTAAAATGCGTTGCACGTAATCTATCGGAGAAAGTTAACTGCTCAATAAAAATAATTAATGCAGATGCTAAACTTGATCACATTCTGAGGCAGTAAATGTCTGAAATTACTTTACTAACATGCCCTCATGCGTGCTATGCTACAGGCATGGAAATGGGACACGGATTAATTGATTGAATTACTTATTAAACACCATGTAGGGCGAATGGCCACGTCGCACATCTGCACACGTACATTGTTGGAGGAAGGACTTTTTAAAATTAGGTGTGCAAAAAGGCATTCTAGTTTCTTTCGGAAGTGAGTCGCTGCTGCGTCCTTCCTGTTCCTGCCATCGTTTATGGAATAGCGACTAGCGTGGATTATTTATTCGCTGTTTTGTTCAGCCCTTGCTGCTCGCACGCATACTTATACATAGTAGACGCATAATGTATGAACATGTAACTTGCATTCCAGTCAAGATAAAGTCGGGGCGGCGGAACACGGCAAAACTGCAACGCGGAAGTTTGATGATGAAACAAAAGATCCCGAGTTGTGCCGCAAATGATGATTTGTGACATGGAACACTATGATATTCTTGCGTGATTTAACAGGTTTTCGTGCCCTGAAAACATAAGTAACATGAAAATAGTTTTGGGAAGTTGAAAACACAGCATGGGATTCTTCCAGATTGTTTTGTTTCAAGCTCTCCACCCAAAAACTCAACAAAACAGACACAGACGTAACATCCACAGCACACAAAACTGAAACTCACTGGAAGTGTAATGGAAGCTTTTGCTTTCTCTTTTACCCTTTACTTGTACTTGGAAATTTTGGACGGCCGGACGGACGGGTGCGGGGGAGTGTGTACTACATTTGGTCAGAGTATCTGAGGGCAGAGTTTTATGTACGTATGTAATACCTCAGAATGGAAATGTTTCTGGCAACATCACCACATAACATGTCCGCCCGACAGTATTCCAGACAAGTACTACAACTACAAGGCCTGCTTGGATTGCATTGCAAAAGATGTAGTAGTTTGCTGAGGCTATCTTATTAGATGTCCATGTCCAACATTAAGCCTGGAACCCCGGAACAAACATCCCAGTTAGTTTTCAAATCCTCTTCTCCTCCATAAATAACGTTTCAGTTGCAATTTTCCAGGACGTGGACACAGAGCGAGCGATTGATTTGAGGCACGAATGTTTGTCTCAGAATTGGAAGAATTTATGTGCTCAACCGGCACAACCGGTCAGAATTTACAATGAGCAAGGAAATTGAGAATTTGCTCTACTGTGGAAAGCAAGAATTTGTTTAATTTGTGTACTAAATTTTGCCCTTTGGAGAGTCGGAGCCACCGAGCGCCGTTGAAATTCCACATCAAATATGTGGCCCATTGGTGTTGTTTTTGGTTTTCTGGGTACACTGCACTGTACATATTTAAGAAAAAATATAATAAACCTTAATATGGAAAGAGTTTGGTTTCATTTTGAAAGGCGGTGACGTGACTTGGGCTAGGAGTCTGAGTCTAGTCTTGATGTGATGTGATGTGTTTGACGCTACGTTGTTTGCTGTTGTATATGATAAAAGCTAGCTACTCTCTTATGAAAATGTTTTAGTTTTGCTTCCCCCTTTCCTCCAATCCCTCCTTGGAGTGAAAGACATGAGGCTGAGGCGAAATAGACACAAGAGGCCACATCTTTTCATAACTTCAAAATAGCATTTTTTTTTTCTTCTCAGGAAACTTTCTCCAAAGTCTCCAGAGTATCACTCCACCTTCCACCACCACCGCAGTGAAAGGACTTTCTTTTCTCTTCAATGCAACGGCAATGGCAATGTACAGGTTTGGTTTTACTTTAGGTGGTGCCTTGTAGACTTTTGGTGTCTCTCTTTTATTACACTTTCACTCTTTTACTCTTCTCCTCTGTCTCGATTCCATTTTTTCCCAAAAGCAAACAAACTATAAGTTAGACTTGTTGAAGAGTCTAGTCTAGCCTAGCCTACGCGCGCCATTCGTCTGGGATTTTTTTTACATTATACAAGATAGGAACACCAGACCTTCACGAAATGTTCATAGTATTACATACAAATTATGATTGACGAAAAAAATTAACATTTGATGCAAAGTTGGAAAGTTTTTTTTCGTGATGATCCCAGGTTTTCCATTCTTACTTTATGCCTCTGATCGCAAGCTCAATTTTATGATAGAACTGAAAATGAAACTAGAGACTTGAAGTTCAATATTGATTCAGGTTTTCATCGGAAAAGAGTTCCCATACTATAAGGCCATGCATTTGTAGAGATTGGTGCGCCTCTCGCCTCTCGTTTCAAATTATTATTTATGCTTTGGTTAGCACAAATGCAGTTTGTCGTATGACTGTATTTTATGAGCAAGAGTTTAGATTCAATGTAAATGTGAAAAAGATTCTAAATTAATTTGATTCCAAACTAACAAAATGTTTAAAGGTTGATCGGCCTTTTGTAATTTTGACAAGTTTTTTTTGTTGAATGTAAGAATTTTACACTCGACTCAGACATGGAGGGCAATCTCCCACTTTCAAGTTATGACGAGCAGCGTTTTAGAAACTCTAAAAGTAGAGACTCTTGAGGAAGAGCAAGTCTGGAAAGGAGGATATGAAAGTTTTCCTGTTCCAGGAAATTGGAAGAATTCTCTATTGTTTCCAAGACGAATGAAAACTCTTAGCGCTTCAAGGTTTGAAATGAAAATGACACTACTTCCTCTTTGGCCCTAAGTTGGCGTTATGAGATTTCTCAATTTTCTCATATCCTTTGCTTAAAATTACAAACGAGTGTTTTGAAAGGACTCTGCCGTGCTTTGAAATGAATTAGATATAGTAACAATACCTGCTTACCTGAGAATACTTGGTAGAGCACAATAGGCGGCTTTTTTTCGAAACTACGTGAAAGTCTACTTTCTCCTGTTTAACGTTAAACATCTCAATTTAGTTTAAATAAAAATCCGAGTTTTTTTCGCTTGACCAATTGTGAAAACGAGCAGTTGTGACAAGTGTCTTTTGGTGAAATAATTGTACATCAGCATTAGACAAGTTTGCTATACTGTGGCTATACTGAATAGTCACCACATGGTGCATTCATTTTCACATTACAAACTTTGTTAACCCGTCGCTCTGAAAGTTAAATTTTACAATCAAACTTGGGTTCAAGACACAATTTCTATTGACTAAATGAATTTGAACATTATTTTCTCAACTACCCATTGAATCTGTTTGCGGGGGTCGGGGTCGGGTTAGACTTTTGACTCGGATTTTATAAGGATCAAGGAAAATGGTACAAACGCTAATAAGATCAAATCCCGTCTTGAGTAGAATTGTATGCAAAGAAAAACATAGGGCTGGTTATGGAGGAGTGTAGGAAAATAGAAACGAAGCGCTACAGTCGTAATCCCACCATCGTCTCCGCGTCAAAGTCGTCTGTGCTGTGCAGGCAGCCTAGTAGAATAATATTGAAATGCATAATGTTCTCAAATAGAATTGGTTCTAGAAAATGGTTTCACTTATTCCAAACGGGAAATAAAGCTTTCATCATATATTTGGATTGAAATCGAACATGAAAGACAATTTATGGAAATTTTCGGTTCTTTTCCCCCCACGTATCAACTCGTCTCAGTCGTCATTCTTTATGAAGTCTTATTAAGAAGCTTGTGGAACTTGAGCTTCCCCCTCCTCGCAACCTCTTCAGTCGCATTTAAGAATGTAATAAGAACAGAATTTGTAGGCGTAGGTGTAGGTTACGCACTACTACTAGACTACCTTGTTCCCTACCTAAACTTTGGCGGTCGGTCGTGAATTCGACATTTAAGAATTCGAAGAAAGCAGTTTTGTAGTTTCACTTTGTACAAAGACAGACTAGGGAGGGTGAGGCAGGAACGGGAGAATCTGAATCTACAGAGTACAGTACAGGGTAATATGCAAACTGGGTTTCACCCAACCCAAGATGGCTTGGAAGACTTTCTCCGTTTTATATGAAATAAAATAGTTTATGTGTCTCCTTGGATATTAGTCATCATTTCTTAGATTCTGAGCGTCTATTCCATGAATGTTTGCACGTCGGCGGCAGGGCAAAAGGGGAATGCTTGGTTCACGTTCCTTCGGTTCGGTTCAAATTTTGGTCTGGGTCTGGGCTCTTCTCTGTCATGCATTCTGGTCACAGAAAACTGTATGAATTTTATGGAGGAAACCATCAATTGCATTACATTGCATTGCACTCGAGTCTTCTATATAGTCAATAATAATTCTTGCGGAACCATTATGCAAATGACACGGAGATGTGTGATGATTTATTTGGAGGAGGAAGACATTGCATTGCTATTCGTATTCACCTCTCGAGCCCCAAGACCCGAGTACTTTGTGATAGAATGTCGAGTCGGATTGCAATTCCAGTATTGTTGAATGTGGGAGTGAAATTGAATGCGTTATCGATAGTAATGCGAGTGAAGACTGCATATGAATATGAGCTTACCATTCACCAGCTGGGGAGCCCCAAATGTCAAGAATTTTCAATTTATGTGCAAAATCAACCGTACCTGTAATTGTTGTTGTAGTTTTAAATACAATGCGAGCATTCTGTAGTTGCAGTGTGCTGAAATGATGACTTTGAAATAATTCACTCCGATATCTGAACAGCCAAAATATTTTTTATTCGTAGGTTCACATTCAGTCCTAAACTTTCTCGAAACAGATTTAATGCCTGTCAAATGAACTGCAGCGTATAACTTGTTAATTAAATTCTAAACAGGCGTGAGCGTAAACGTTCATTAATTGATTAAATCATTAAGAGAAATGACGGAACTATTTCCAAGACTATCAAAATAGCCTAAAACTAATTAGCCCGACCCACTATAATCAAGAAAGATGTTTGAGCCTAATTGAACTGTACTGGTCGGATAAGGCAGGCCAGCCAAATACGGAAGTATGCATTTCTTCCGGGAACTTAGAGGGGTACAAGTACAGAGCAGCCAGCAGCACGAGTCTTTCCTCTAGAAGAACGCTGCAGTATGACTTGAGATAATTAGAAAAGTATGTTCGGTTCTGGTTTGAGTTTTTAATTACAAACTTAATCCAATATTTGGAAGAGAAAGAATGAAAAAGTTGATAGCGCATTTCCTAAAATTCGCTCAAGCGTGCCTCAAGAATGTTTCGCAATATTGTGTATCATTACGAAATGGCTACTTTCCCGGGAATAGAGGCTCTGAAGATTGAAGATTGTATTTAGGAAGAAGCATAAGTACTGATCTATACACTGAACAAAATATTGCAAAGGGTCTCGAGTTCCTGTTTTAACCAAGTAGTAGTACAACAAAGGTTTGGTACGTTACTGTTGTTGACTGTCTGCCTGCCGCCATAGAAGGGATATTAAAGGCCTGAAAGCACGCATGGGTTTCTTCATCTCTCGCTTTCTCCAACAGGGAAAAAGTGAAAGGAAAGAAAAGAAGGAAGACGGCCGTTAAACGCACCTGGGCCAACCCAGACACCTGTCTCATCTAAAGCGGGAAAAATATCATCCTTTATGCTTTCATCTCGTTACCAAATATTCCACATTAATTCCTATCTCTTTTACGTAATTCCTTTGCATTCCCTCGCTTGCTCTTTCAAAAAGAAACGCAGTGCTGTGCTTTTGTTCGACCAAAAAAAGATAAAGCATGAAGCAGACGCAAAAAATACAGATTTTTCTGTATCTTTGAATTCTAATAAATAGTTTTACCCTAAGTAAAACATATTTCAAGAACAAAGACAGTGATGTGACTCAAGTATCCGTAGTAGTAACTTGAAGAAATCAATGCCGCAATCAAAATTTCACTTCAAGGGTTTCAAGCTTCTGTTGCAGCATTTCAATTAACATGGCTGGGGTACATCCAGGCAAAGAATAAAGAATTCAGTGGCTCTGCAAATTCTAAATTTGCATACTTCTTTCACCTCTGGCCTCTGGAGATGTGGCCAGAGGCTGCACTATGCTATAGCTGAATGTACACGAAACAGGCTAGAGTTCAGCACAAGTGAAATCCCTTTTGAAATTATTCGCATTCCTTATAAAGGTGCAGGGATACGGTTCTTATTTATGTACAACCAAAAGTACATAGTACAGCAAAGTTAAACTGTTTATTACGAAGGAAGACGCGAGGAAGGGTTGCTCGCGAAAAGTAGTTACTGACACGGAGACAACACAAACTCTGAGAAATTAGACATGTTGCAGTGGACCTTAAGATAGATATATACTGCGGATGAGAATGTAGAGTCGAGTCAAATTAAGGGAGCTGCATAATTCATGAGGAAGAGAAATGCATGATAGAATGAGATTACCATGAGATGAGAGTTTTGAATTGTAAGCATTACTATCTTGGGATGCTCACCTGAGAAAGCAGATTTTGTTTCTCTCACGAACTACTTTTAAAAACACTCTCATCACCATCATCAGAGAACATTTCTCCAACCAGAGTTTTTCTTAAACATTATTCTGCGTCACTGTCTCACACTCTAGGGCGCATTCTTTGAGTAAAATGTACGTACAATAGGAGAAATATTTTTTAAACTTTTTTGTTTTATTGCCTTGGTTCAACCCCACCAAGTTCTAGTACTTCACGACTATCGCCGACCCTAACTAAATGACCCGAATATTATTCTGATTGACCAAATGGATTTCATTGAATATGTGAAATTGTGGAAATGACAAGTCAGAGGTCTTCAGTAGGCCTAACGTCGTAAATTCTTAGCTGTGCAAAAATATGTGAAAGGTTTTCCAAACCAAACCGTCAAAATTAAAAAAAATGCTCATTATACTTTTCACGGACATTCACGCACAGCCGTGGGTGTGAGGTAAATTATTCTTTTGAAAGGAGCCCTCAACCCTCCTAACCCGTATTAAATAGTTAGTGAACGCCTTGTTATTTATGACTGCTAATGTTATTCATGAACTTCAATATTTCCAATCACCTTGAATCTTCTCTTCTTAAGAATCAAACGTAAAATAATGCAGTAGTTGAAAACATCCCACGAAGTCATAACTCATCTTCAATCGTTCCCTCCCTCGCGTCTCACCCTCTTTCTCATTTTCACAAAATACAAATTCTAGAGGGTCAACTCTTTGACTTTAGCTCAGCAAACGAAAACAAGAATGGAATTAATGTGCATAAACAACAAATAGCGAAACACTGGGAGAAGTGCAAACAATATGCCAAACTGTTAGCATTGGATTAGACGTTGGATTGAATAGCATGCGTTTCACAATAGTTAGGAATAGGATAAAAGCATGCGTGCGTGCTGTTGCCGCTGCTTGGCGAACAAATTATAACTGCAGGTGGCCAGACCAGTTCTTTGAAATTAATTCAATTCTGAAAAGATTTCGTTAGCAGCAAATAACAATAGAGTTCAAATCACAGCTGAAGTTGTCTGTTTGTAGGCAAACATGAATTAAAGATTGTTATTTATTTTTACTTGTAGGATAGGTTTGAATTTTTCGAGCGATTCGGACTACCCAAGGCTATTTAATTGTCTTCGTTAGATCCCAACACCAGATTTGTAGCAATGCACGCAATCGTAGTGCAAGCTGATCCTTACAATTTCACGTCTTGTAATGTCACCGTAAAAAATTTGGCAAAATAAAGCAAACAAATATGGTCGGCGACCAAATTGAAAATGATTGGTAAATTTGAGTGTGGGAAGTGCGAAAGTAGTAGAATCCCTTGAGTAAAATTATTGTTTTTCTTACAAAAATACAGGCGAGAACTGAGACAATAGTGTCTCTCGAGTTGAAAACCAACTTTTTTTTTGCTACTTTAAGGATAGAAAATACGCTTTAGTTGTCTGATATTAAATGTGTGAGAAGGACGAAAGGAAAGAAAAACAGGCTATGGGCACGAAGAATAGACTAGGGAAACCAAGAGAATTATTTTGGTGGTCTGAAAAGTGACTAGCCTCATTTTTTGCATTGTCTTAAGTCCACAAAGTACATTTTTCTTTCCGACTCCTCTGGGACACTTAAGAATAAACTGACTTTTCACGGCTAGAATGGAGGAGAATAGAATAAGAAGTCGGGCAGAGTTTCACTGCTTTCTTTAAAGTGTGCCTACAGCTACTACGAGGTCCAAGGCTGCCGAATATCTTATGTACATTCCGCCATGGGCCCTCACACGCATTCTAGTCAAGTGTATAAAATTGTAAAACTTCATAAAGAATCGGATATCTTTGCAAGCAACATTTCACAACAGTGCTGGGATGTCCTCACTTGAAATAGTCACTCTGCTCAAACGGCTCACAGTTTTGAGGACTTCTCTTGTTTTTGGATCAAATAGTGAGCGCAAAAAAATTGCAAACAAAATAAAAAAAACTGGTTTGAATATAATCTATCACATATTATTTGTCTGCTTGATTAAAGCAGCCTAAATTACGAGCTGGAGCTTTGAAACTGATAAATCGAATCAACTGTGTTCCCGTTTTGTGTTCAATTGACAATTTGGGCTGGATAATAAAATGTAATAACAATATTGTAGGTCACACCAGACGTATGTATCCGAAAAGATGGAGTTAGGATTGACGGGAGTGATATAGATTTTCCATTTGGCTTTCTGCTTTCTCCAAAAAGAGATTACAGTTGGAGTTGGACTCGCCCCATACTTTGTAAAGGACGCACCATTGCATGCTATGCAATGCAGAGAAAGCACAGAGTGAAGAGTTTCGAATGCTTTCCAAGCTCTTCACTTCATTTGACATCTATTGTTACAAGTCGGGTGTCCGTCGTCCTGTCCCTGGCAGATATGACGCTGATTGTGTTTTGTAGTGTTGCTGCCCCCATGAATGGTTGAGTCGGATTTTCCCTCTTCAACTTTTATTACTTATGACTTAGCAGCAAAGCTAGCTTTGGCTTCATTTATATTCAGCATTTGAAAACACAATTGCATATTTTTGAAATGTCAAAACCAAGCGGAACACCAACAGCAGCAAGCTGGGAATCCTAAGCCGATTTATGGACCTGCTACAAAATGCTGCAAAATTTCGGAACGGTTTTTGCAGAAATGCTCGTAATTCGTTCGCAGCCATTATTATTCTGCCCGTAATTTTTGGTTGGAGAAAGTCTAGCGATTCTAATAGAACTTTCTTTGGTATAACCCACTTAAGCAAGATGTAATTGAGATTGTGACATTTGGCACTCGGCGTATCGTCATCGTCTCGTCTGACTGTCACAGAGCAAAATGTAATGTGTGGGGATTGTTATGTGATGGCTGAGCTTTAGTGTATAAGTTGGGAACGGCTAGGTTGGTTTGGTTGGGCTAAGGACTTAAGGACATGGATTTCAACTCTCTGATGGTTTTCGTTGTGATTACTGAGCTATCTCAAGGAGAAAAGGATGAAATGTCATTACGAGGATTCTATCATGCGATTTATCCCCAAGGAGGGGTCGACCCAAAAAAAAGAGTGGAAGTGACGGAGATTCTCAGATTCGTCCCGTAAACGTAACACGTAACTGCTTTGACCGAATATTCGACTGACTCGAGACCTACTCATCTTCCGTCGACATGCATGCTGTTTGAATTGGATTCAGGATTCGTCATCTTACATCCGCCATCGCCGACAAACGCATCACAGTTTAATCGACCTTTTCCCTTCCATCTCGTAGGATTCGCATGTCGATCGCTCCTCTCACGATGTAAAATATTTGGATTCCGCAGGAAGTAGAGTAAAATAGCTTCGCTTCAACAATTTCAATGTTTCGTAGAGCGAATTTAAATTATTTCGACTAGTCATGTTGCACTATTTTCGCGATAGAACTAAGCTAGGCGATGGGACTAGATGTGAGCTGAGCTTAGGTCGTCCAACTTTGGTATGGTAGCCTGACCTCATGGCAATGATAACAAGAAGCACTGGTACAGGCAGTGTACGTTTCTCCAGGCCGCGGCCGCCAGGGTATGCAGGGCATAAGCTGACGAGTGAAAGTAAAAGGGAAAAGTTCTTTGTTTTCATGAAAATGACAATTCTAAAACTGGGGAAGGAAATTCACTAAATTTCAAGTATCAGATAAGGAGAGCAAAAACCATATGCGTGGAATACCATAAAAGTACCATTACTTCCGAATCCTTATCTTTTATTGTCAGAATTGATGAGGGCGATAAGCGTAATTCGTTACTCGCTCCCAGATTTGTCGGAATACGAACAATTGTATGGTCATGCGTAACGCACGGCCGACTATCTCCTGACAAACGACTAAAAATCGAGAACAATGGGAACAAAGTGATTTTTTAATTAATAGATAAAGTAGGGCCGTCTCGCTCAAGAAAAATTTACGAGAAAGTAAGGGACTATGCAGTACTTGGCTTGACTAAATGAAGAAAGCCTTCAAGGATGACTTGAGTCATGCTGACTCCAAAGAACTGTAGCGCCAATGCCCGCTTTTTCTTTTGAGATGCAAAGCCTAGCGGGTATTATGACGACATGAAAGAATGGATGAGACCAGACGTAAAAGTGTTATTTGTCCGTATAATCCGGCAAATGAGTTCAATAAAAACTGTTCTTTTTCTTCACAAAAAAGCATAGCTCGCCCAGTAAGAACAGGAAGGTAAAGGGACAAGTTATCGTCTAGCACTTTCTCCTAAAGACAGTTGCTTCCCCTTCCTGAAATCCGTTTTTTTGGGGAAAACCGAGAGCCCTTCTTGCCCATATATATGTTTGTAGTCGACTTGGAATTGCAACTCCCGAGCAGCGCTTGCTTGGATACAAAGTGCAATTCGGTGAAATAGTTTTGCTCGAGGCCGCTGACTACATCAGGCTGTTCATCATTAGAAATGATAGGGCTCCAGATACTTATCATGCATCTGTTTAGCATTCAGATGAACTCAATCAGTTCCGCCCACCCTCCTGTGCGTCCTTACTCCCTCAAAATCAGCATTTTTGGGATTCATTATATACATGTGGATTTCCAAGCTTCAAGCATTGTCTTCTTCTGTGATAGCAGAAGTAATGGCAGCACGGCACAGCACGACGGGAGGCCGGATTTTGATCTCGTCTTCCGACCAACCTAGCAGTGATGATGAAGGCAGCGTGATAATATTGTGACTAAATGCAGCAGCCTAGGCCTCGCCTCGGCCACTGCTGCTCGTTTGCAATTGCAAACGACTGAATTGTCATCTCATCGTTGTATCCATTGAAACGTTCGATTGCCTTCAGATAGACTTTGTGCCTCATTGTGCAGAATCATGAAGAAAGGCAATCATCACTTGCGCACGATGCAATCTCAAGAGATTAGATTCCCGACGGCATTTAGAGGAGGGAGGAAGGAAGGGACTCCCGGAAAAGAGACTCACTGGAAGACTAAACTTTTTAAAATGCAATTAGCCTAAAACTCCCTTCTTGTAATTAACTTAAATGCCGAAATTCCCATTTTGCCCTCACTCAGAGTTCATTTCCTTGCCTTACATTACAATATCACAAAAAGCATATATCTCCTATGCAGGTCTTTGCTTCCTTTGGCAAAATCTGATAATGTTTGGGTTCACTGGCTCACGCATCTTTAAACAATGACAAAAGCGTAGGGATGGGTGGGAGAGAGTGAGTAGCAAAAAAATATTTCCCACAGGATGTTTCAAATTTGGAGAATGACAAGCTCTCCTGTCTTGACTGTCTTCCAATTTTCTTTGTGCGCTATGCATAAAAATTAGAGGTCTGGCGGCTGATTGTTATAGCGAACAATTTTAGCACACATCCTTGTACTTCCGCTCTATTTCGTCAAGGGTAGAATGGTGTAGTCGTAGAAGCTGCCGCAGCCACGATGTTTTTGGCACTTTCTGCACCAAAAACGCTCCATTCGAACCCATTTGAATGCTGAATATCTCAATGTTGAGCACCGTAAAATTCGGAAAGCAACGCTAGGGGAAATTCCAATGATAATGTAACCTGTAACTGTCGTTGCGATAGGGAAGGTAAACTCCTTACCGCTTTCATGGCAGATCATGAATGTTCCATACCAGACGCCCAGACAGACTGACTGTACAATCTCTTTAATCCGGGCAAAATACAGTTTGTGATTTTGTGCCTGTTTGAAACTGATAGGAGAGTAAGTCCATCCTAAATTGTGATCACTTCCCCCTCAGCCAGACGCAAATGAGGAGAATTTCAACTTTCCTCAAACTCTCTCAAAGTGCAGAGCAGCGGAGATATGAGAGATAGAGAGGGAAAGTACTTTGCGTGCCAAGCATATGCGAAATGCTAGCAGGAATTCCCTCACATGGAACCATGCATGAGTTGCATTGCATTGCATTGCAAGAGGGCGAGAAAGTGAAGATCACAGCAGCCCAGCGTGCCATCACAGAAAAGCGCGCTGCAGCAGGGCGACAGCGAAGCGTTTCCTATTGATTTGATACGCTGCCTTTCTCATTACTCACTGCATCTATTACATTCTAACTACTCTTTTCTGCACCATGCTGTGCTGTTCTGAGCTGAGCTGTACAGACAAACACACACAGATCAGATACAGACATTCATTATTCCTTCCATCACCGAATAATTGAAGTGGAGGAGAAACATGCCGCCGCAGTTCTAGACTTTTGACCCGAATTCAGAGTTATAGCAGAGTAAATGTCAAGTAGGGTTGCACACACAAAAAAACAAATCTTGTGCACGACTGCTCCCGCTGCACAAAATTGGCTGTGACCTCAGGCTTTAAATTCGAGGGAAATGCGTACTCTGCGTTACGTACAACGCTCGATATAAACACGTTTGTTTCCTTTGGGTTGTCAAATTTGATGCGCTTCCACTTTTAGCAGTATTTCTCATTACATGTGTTCTACATTATTTTATGCACCTTGGCAAATATAGCATTTCATGCTACATCTAAATTACGAAATTGTTATGGCATGCATGAAGGAGAAGGATACTCAAAATAGAGTATGGCCCACTTAACTTAAAAGTAAATGTGATATAAAGTATCACGAAATTACCACTTGTCCGATTCTGAAATGGAGAGTGCTGCAATTTGTGTCAAGTCGCTACATTTCGTTACCCTTTACCACTAAGGAATCAATTTAAATCTTGTTTAAATATAAACTTAAACTGCCAAAATGCCTAACTATTTATTTAAAAGTGCATAAATTTTACTATAAATTCCAGCCGAAATTAGTTTCTTTACTCAATGTATGTTTCAAGAAAAAAGGCCGACGAAGGGAAAGAAACATTCCGATTGCGATCTGTGGTATTTGAGTGATGAGGAGAACGTCAACGCGTTACGCGTGTAGCTGCTGCTAATGCGTCGGCTGCTTGTTGTTTTGCTTTTAGTTTAGTTGATGTTGATCTCCAGAATTGTACAATTGCAAAAATCTGACTTTAGGGAGTAAAAGTAAAGGAAGGAGCGCCTGCAGGAAACCTATAAGTTACAGCAGCCAAAGCAAGGGACATGTTTCTTTTCATCGTCCCAGATGTAAGACATTTGGGAGAATGAAACCACAAGTGCGTGCAAGTATGCGTTCTTCGACCGACTACGACTGCGACTTGCTTAGCTTAGCTTGTTGTACAAGTAATTTTTTTCACGAGCAAGAAGCCAGAGGAGCAAAAGCAACGAATTTCAGAAGGAGCAGCAGACGAATTTGAGCTGAGCTGAGCAGAAAGATGTGATTTGATATTTTAGCCAGATTGAGTTAAGAGAAAAGAGAGTTAAAAACATTGGATTGGGTTGGCTGGGATGAAGACTGTGGAGTACCGGCGGTCGCCAGTCAACTGAAAACAGTCGTTAATTTTTCATGGCGAAGAGATGAAGTTTCTCGGAGGAAAGGCTTTCATTTAGTTTTAAAAAGTTTTCTCGAGATCAACAAAGTGCGGCAGCCCGAGAGTGCAGAAACTGCAATTCGGATTGACTTCGGGAAATAAATGTTTGTGTATGCACAGTTTGACTTGACAATTCCGGTCCACATATTTCTAGAGCCGCTTCCACAAGCACAACACACAGATTCTATTTTGAAGAGAGTAAAGAAGAGAGTCGTCGGTCTCAAGATTCCAGTCATGAATTTAAGAGCAAAGTACAGCACAATCCATTAGTACGGCATTCCTGAAAAAATTCTGCTGCACGATTTTATAGTAGAACACAAAATGCAGTGCATTTGACCTTCCCCATAGTGCAAGGGTTCAACTAATTCGCCAAATGTATTAGCTAAAAAACCTCGGGGACGTTTGTTTAGCTTGATTTATTCAACATTGTGATCTTGGTGAATGAGATTCAGATGAGGAAAAGCTATTTGGACTATTTTTATTACACTCTATCTCTTTCCGGTGATGTTGACACAATGGAAAATGCGAGGAAGCAAGCGGGTGCTGGTGCCAGGCCCGGACTAGAGACTTTTCCTTCCTTGATCTGCTTTGCTTGTCGATGGTTCTGGCAAATACTACTTTCGTTGTTTGCATTTGCATTTTGCTTCGCTATTCTCAATTGTGTACGCAATTTGCGTGGAGATGCTTTTACGTGTTTGTAACGTGTTATGACAAAAAATGTGGCAGACACTAATGGTGAGCGTGGTGAAATGCAATGCAGGGAAGGCGGGTTGAAGGAGAAAGACAAATTGCATTTCATTGCATTTCTCGGAAATGCGGTGCACGACACTGAACTTTAATTTTAGAAACCAATTTTAATTCCTGAGTAAAGTGAATCTCTCCGGGAGCTCAATTCTGTGTAGTTTTTAGCGGTTTTAGATTTGACAACCAAATATTAGCGTAGAAGGCTACAGAACCTTAATTCAATGATAACCAGGAATCAACTATAATAATTGCGTTCATTACATGGAATTTTAGGTGCCCAATTTTGCTAATTGATCAGTAATTCAAATTTTATTTTAGACATGCGAGAACTCAGCAGAGTGACACTTTAATTAGGCCCCTGCGTTTAAAAAGAATTATGTTCGTCATCTCATAATTTTGATTGTTTACAAAAATAATTTGGCCACATTAATTTTGGTGAAGTGTGCTGGAGCAGTGCGTAAAGCAAACCAAAATTCTACTTGCTGCATTTCCCAGGTGGGTAGACAAAGCATATTGAGAATTGAGAAGATTCCTCTTGATTTCTTCAAAGGCTTCAGTGAAAACAGTCTTGATGGAATTTTTGTTGCTTGTGTAGCTCTACCAACTCAAGCAAGGAGGGCGAACAGTGAAGTTTGAAGTACCCACTCTGAACTTATAGCTATGTGTAGCGACGTGTGAAGCAAAAATTTGACCGAACCCTTTTAAACTTTCGTGTTTTCATTTGAAGATGTTTTTCTAAAACGCGCTACTACATTTCCATACTCCTTACGCTTCTGCCAAGGTCTTCGAAGGATCGACAGAGCTTGGCTTAAACGCAGGCAGGGTTTCTGTGTGCTTTCAGCATTCACATGCCTTGCCGCTGTTCGTCTCGTTCTCCTCCAAGGAGTTTGAAACGAAACTTCTTCTTTCTTTCTTTTTTTTGGCCACAGGCACATAAAGATACTCCTGAAAGTGGAAACGATTCAATTCAATCCATTCCTCTTCGTTTACTTTCTCCTTGGTGGAGAAAGAAGAGAAAGACAACCGATTCATTTCAACTTCATGTATTATTCTCGTCTTCTCAATTCTGTCAAATGCATGTACAGTAATCCAATCCAAGTTATCCAAGTTAAAGTCTACTGTCTACTGCCTGTGTCTAGTAACAATGCATCGCTTTGCCTTGTGATGACTGCCAACTCAAATGTCAGAAATTACTTCGTTTATCTAAATGGTCCCCCATTCTTTTAAACACTTTTCCCTTTGTTCAAAAAATTTGGCCTTGTGAGGTAATTCTGAAAAAATTGCACTTTTAGATAAAATCTAAATTTTAAAACAAGGACGCACTTCGAGAGCACCAAGATTGCGTTGCGTGCAGGTGAACGCTTGTGCAATTCTTGTTCCAGTGTAACGTGGCCCCAAGAATTTTGCGTGCAAATCTTGAAGTCATTTGCAATAGCAGTCTGGTGAAAATAAAATAAAAAGTAAAATATGAGGCTTTTAAAAGAACGAGTGTCGTCGTCCACGTGCACTCAACCATGTGCTTACTTATGCATACGAATGTAAATAAAGTCAGTCAAGTCAGGACAAGATCTCTTTGGCCAAAAAGATGAGGATGAGAAGGAAGCCGGGAAAAGAAATGGGAATCCTGTGTCGTGGAGTCTCTCGGGTCTACTCATGGAGTATTTCAGTTGAGAGAGAAAAGTAAGAGTGAGACTCCTCTTAGAAAGAACTAGAATTGAACGTGGATTTCAATTCAAACCATTCTTTTCAATAGAAAAAACATGATATTTGCACAAAGTGTACCGAACCCAAGCCAAGCAAGCACCGTGGATGAAATGGAATAGATCTATCTGCCGCTCTCTTATCCAAGTGGAACTCAATTCGACCAGAAATCGAAGTGAAATCGCATTCATTCGTCCATTCGATCAGCTCAAAATCGTTCGTTTTAATTGATCTCACGGAATTATGAATATTTTTCGACATAAAACACAACACCTTGCATTAACTAGATATTTCAGGGAAGTTTCGTGGGGAATTTTTCACTTTCTGCAATGTTCCCTTTGGAAATGAAATGAGTCTCGATACAAAAGTATTGCCTTGTCCATATCTGTAATATTTTCCATCTCGTGCCCAATCTGATCTTATTTCATTACGGAACTCCTTCGTATACATTTTCTGAAACTTGAACTTTAAGTTTAGTGCAATCCAGTGCCCCAGCCTTAATGGGTCATATTCCATTTTCTGATGGGACAGCTGCAGAAGTTAGTGCTCTGAATTGGATTTAAAATCACTAAGAAAGGTGAGGCAAGGCAATTGATGGAATGAGGATTTAGTGGATTAGAAAAATAAAATTGTGAGTTCAGAGGGGTGAATCAGAAAATATGAATGAAGGTTTGCCTAGGTGTACAATAAGAAGCAGACGTGCTTAGAAATGACACCTTCGCATTCCCATAAGTAGTAGTTTGCTATTGGATGGGTCTTATGAAATCCATGAATGTATGTACTTGTATAGTAGCCTAGTAAGCAAATATCAATACTATTCAATGCCTTACCAGCACCACCGGTACACTCTCCCCTTGAAGAATTGGAAGAACGAACCGAACAGAAAAATTGGAAAAGGAGTCTAGATATGATATGATATGCCGTAGTGCATTCATTGTGCATTGTGCGTTGCAAGTAGTGCTGGTTTTTGGATATTCACGAATTGAAATTGAAGAAAGTATGCATGCATGTGTCGTATGTAGAGTAGAAGCGCTGGAGTTTCGGATATTCCTCCTTTGGGCTCCTTACATAAAAGATTTTTCTTAAGAGAAAATCAGAGCCGAAGCTTTTGATTATGTCTTCGGGTTGAATTCAAATCCAACCCTCACTCTCTCCTTCATGTGCATGTATATATTTATTCCTCACCAGACGATAACCTACATGTGCAGACAGACAGACAATTCTTTCTTTCCCAAGACACTACTTTTTGTCTAAATTCCAATTTGTCGGTTCTTCTGCAATTGTATTTGTCTTCGGGAAACAAGAATGCAATGCAACGAAACACAGCTGCGGTCTGTACGATATGACACACGAACACGAAAGGATGCGTAGGCACAGCCAATATGCCCAAAATGAAGTGACAATTTCGAACCGAACCTCTTCAAAATGTGAGAGCTTTTCATTTCGTACGTACCGTACAGTGCAGTGCAAAAAATATTTTTGAAACCAAAAATTTTTGTTTCAAATCCAGCAAGAGGTCTTTCGTTTCATGAAAGATTGTAAGAGCATTGCAGGAACTCTTGCAAGAGTATCACTACCGAAATTCATATCTTACAAGTGCATGAAATATAATATACTTGAAGGAAGCTGGTAGAATCTATATTGGATTGGTGGAAAATGAAACACACTTGGAACCATAAAAAATGCCCTCAGTCAGTCAATAATAAGACATGTTCAAAGTTCACGAACGAATCTGCGGATCTGCCTTTCAGTACATAAATACCCACAGCAAAAAGGATGAATCCTTTTTGAGCTTTTTTCTCCATCGTTTCTATTCCCCTTCAGTTCATTCCTCCATATATCCGACATCCGAACAACCCTTTCATTGCGAAACTTATCGCTTTCTCTTTCTTCTCATCTTCAGCAAAGAGAAGAGTGTATTGCGCCACACCCGACTGGCAGAATCTACCTTAGCTATACGGATTTGGATTTTTTTTGGAGAAAGTAGAAAAGAATATACAGTTTTGGTTGAAGAATGTAAGATATCATAGTAGATTTTCGAGTTTGAAAAAGGACGGTGAGTGTGGGGCCTCCAGGAGATAAGTTTACTACACGGCACACAATAATATTAATGCCAAGTTCAATTCAATGCACTAAAGATAAGTTCAAAGACCTTACCAAATTTTGATAATAAAATGAGTAGAACCTGAATTTTTTTAATGACATTTGTTCTATTTAAAAGTTTTCAGAATTCTCAGTCAATTTTTAGATTTCTAAAACAAGCTGGAGCAGTTCCAAGATGCAAGTTTTTTTAACTTTCTATATAAACTTCCACCATCCAAATTAATTGTCATTATTTCTCATTACAAAAAGGTAATGAGCTTGAGCAGCATTTAAACCTTTTAGGCTTAAGCTCAGGCTAAGTCGCTTGGCGTGACTTCTCAACCCCGATCGTTCGATACTTCAAGAGTTCGAATAAGCTAACTTTCTGGGTAAAATTAATGCATATTCTAATAATATTTTTGTTCAGAATCCTTCTGAAAAGTTTGCCGTGTCAGCTGTGATTATCCTGTTTTGCTTCTCCATTGTTCGCGTCAAAATGAATTATACAAAGTATTCTCTATTCGCCGGAGGAGGTCTTCTGCTCTCTCCCCTGGCTGCTCCTGCTCCTGCTTCTAATCCAACGACAATAGATGAAAGCCTCTCCATACTACCAAGTATGAATTGGAAGCCGTTGCAAGTAGCAAGTATAGGAGTCGAACGGCAAACACAGGCAGCCAAATATAACATTGTGGGCTGAAGTCATTCATCTCTGCATTTTGACAACTGCCATGCCTTCTTTGTGTGCATATTAATTTCATATTTATCTATGTTCAGGGCTGCATATGCCGAAAGATCCCTTCAATGCAATATTAGGCAATTCAATCTGACAGAGTGTCCCATTCGTCCTTCAGCTATTTTGAATTTGCGATGGAATCAAATGGTTTCAATACAACCCCAGTTGAGAGAATGTGCAACCCTCTGTACATAAATTATAGAAAACGTTTTCCGGACACCCCGTCCTGTAACACTCCAAGTAGTTTCCAATGCCAAGAAGGGTCAATGATTGAATGATTAGCAGATTTGGTTCGTTTTAACCTATTTCCCACAGTAGTGGGGGCCCTTTGCTATTGAGACCATATGGCACGTGCTAATTGTTCTTATTGTTGGGTCGAGGGGTGCAGTGGTTTGAATTTGGGTAAGCAATGGGTTTGTCCTTCATCCTTTTTTAAAGTGGATCCTCTCCTCCGGTGAAAGAAGCGTCATTGAACATCTGTCTTGGATAACCAAATAATATAATGGATACAGGGTCCAATCCAATCCATGGGCCATGAATAATCGGTCGAATCCAACCAACAAACCCGAATCGGGGAAGAAGAACAGGACAGGGCGCACCGCAGCAATGCGAAATAACGACTGGGGCGAAAACTCACAAGCTGCCCGTTGCATTGCATTCAAGCAGTGAATTTCGACAATAGGGCTTTCGTTTTCAGGTTGAGTTTATTACCGGGGACAGGATGGCTTACGTGTGCACAGTTTGTAGTGTGTTGTCGCTTCGGACTTTTCGGTACTTTTGAGTGTCCAACATTGGAGCCCTCCCTGGACCTTTCTCTACAATAATGAAATGAGGCTGAAGCAAAAAAGGTCCCCCTCTTCTGTATTATGATGTATTTTATGATAGGTTCAGTTCAATTTCAAGTTTGACTCATGCAATGCTTCTTGCTTTCCACTGTTTGATCTGAAACCTGACGCTTTGGGTTGGTGCAGTGCAATAGGATAAAAATATTTGTGTTACGAGAGGAGTTTGGGTTGCACACGTATAAGAGTGAAAACCTATTGTACCACATGCATGTATTGAATCAACCATGACCATACCATGGCGTGTGCCGTGTGGTACTTACGATTAAATCGAAGCACAAAAGCACACATTATGCAAGCGCAGCATTCAATATTCAGAAATAATACGAGTGGGTGGGTCTTAGAACGTTACTCCGAATGCATAATAAGAATTGACGAAGGAAGGAGGAATTTAGTGATGATTCTCTATTCTCCTTATCAAGGGGGAAATTAACGCACAATGAAAAGTTAAAATGATTTATTATATATGGTCAATTAGCTTAATCTGATAATAGGGAATTGGGAATGCGAGGGTGGGCAGTTTAAACAGTCAATTCAGTATGCGATGAACAGGCAGGCCTATATTAATTTGACTGTCATAATAAGTCATAGTCTAAAATTATTATTTTCCAGATGATCTCTCAAAATGCCAGGACCTAATAATTTAAAATTCCAACAGAATGAAACCGTACAATTGTCCAAGTTTTTTGTGTGCATTCTAAATTGAATATTTCTTGCCTTCCTAACCAGATAATTTCAATAATTTTGCTGCTCTTAACACGCCCACTTCCCACACCGTGCTGTGTGTCGTGCTCGCCTATCCACTATACTTACGTTGATACTTTTTCGATGACGAATTCTAGCAGCTCTGATTGTGACTGTCTCACCCCGGGTTTAGTTTGGTTTGTGACGTGACCCTTCTGTACTGCCCTACCCTGAAGAACTAGTCATCGTCATCGTCCTGACATGCTCACCGGAAGGTCATAAAAGCACAAAGATATGGAGCATAGATTAAGCTAAACGGAAAAGTCCAGGGAAGCAGTTGCTTGGCTGATATCATCCGTGAAAGATATATTTGAGGAATTAATGCGTCCGCCTAATGAATAATCGGGGAAAACAAGTTCGTCAGCACTGAGCGACCCTGGCCGGCCGGGCCTAACTCTTGATGATTTTATCTTTCTCCTTTTACTCTCTGTCTGTATGTCATGGCAAAGGGACTTGTCATGAGATTTCCTTGCCTGCTTGCCTCTGCTCAACTATGACACATCTGCCCTTCGGCCGTGCCCTGCCTGCATTTGTACTAGGAAAAGTTGGCCCACACCCGGGTAGAATAGAGTAAAGTTCAATACAAGTCATTTCCCAACTTGATTAGAAGGGTCCGAATAAATAGAGCTCCATTATTTGCTCCTGCACACCTCGTAAAATATTGTGCACAGCATGCAATGTACGCCTGTAGTTCTAGGAAAAGGAGGACTTTCTCCCCATATGCATTTCATTTACGAGTATTACGAATGAGTCTGTCTCTCTCCAGCCGCACTTTATACTTGCACTTGCAGAGTAGAAACTCGCACGGGGTTGAGTTGAGAGTAGTGCGATTGTTTCATTTATTAAAGATTCCCTCAACTGAACCAAATCAAACAACTATGTACAAGTACAATTTCCATTCCATATCTGAGATCTAGTGCAGTGGGCAGTACTAGTGCTGGGACTACGACTATGACTACTGTTTTTCCCTTCTATTACTTCTATTTCTATTTGCCCCTATTTTATTTTGCCTCTGTTTTCTCCGAAACCCATAACAAAAGTAAGTGTTTTATGGGTTGAGCAAATATTTCACTAGCACTAGCACTGTGCTGTTACGTACGGCCGCTCGGCGCCAGCGGGAGTTCTCTCTCTCCAAACAAAAAAATTAATTGGAAACGGAAGTTCATTTTTACTTGCCTATCTGTCGCTCTTCTTCACATGTAGCAGTAGCAGTGAAATAAACAAAAACCCAAGTCAGTCAGTCCGTCTGGTTTGTTTCGCTCTCATTTAAACTAGTTGCAAGGCATGCGAGCAGTTAAATATGTTTGTAGAGTGAATGTCGTGGTCGGGACAGACTTCATTTGTCAGACAAATAAACGATGGGACGGAGATTGCGGGAGCGGCGGATATGTCCTAATTTAACTTCAGCAGCTCTGCAGCCCCGACTCGGGCAACTGATGTCCCTGTCGAAATTTGTTTGAAATTCATAGACAAAATAAATTGCTACTCGTTACAAATCAAATTTGAGAATATTACAAGATATGAATACGAAATGGGATGTGAGAACGAGAACAAAGTGAAGATGAGTTGGGTCTTTGAATTGCAACAAATGCAGTGGATTGCCCATAATGTGAAACAATAGCAATAAAAATATTATGTGTAAATGGGTTTGGGCAAAGTGCATGGCCATGGGGTGAGGGTAAGATTCACTCGTGCAATGCACTGCCTTCATGCACTTGTGCACTTGAAAACTGTGGAAAACATTAAGTTTTTGTTTTATATCTTTAAAGCAGCAAAAGTGTAGGACGACTTAGGAAGGGATGAATAGAGCAAACAGCCAACAAAGTTCCATAAAATCAACGCAATCCGCTATCGAAACAACAAGAACAGACGGGGACGCGGACGACGGGGAGAATTAGGGTTCAAGCCAAGCTTGGCTTGAGAGACTCTCATTTGCATTGCCAATTTTTCTCTTGTCACAGATTACAATCGGAGATAAAGTTTTTGTCTTGTAACAGGTTTAATCTGAAATCTGACTCTGCTCATGCTTGCTCGTAAAAAGTGACAAGGACCAGCACGGCGACTTCTCTCTTTACAACTTACAGTCGTCCATTCGACTAGGCAGTGCCATATTTTCGAGAATGATTGAACAGGCGGCACTCACTCACTCAGCCCTATATATTTTCGTCTCTAAAGATCCTGTTTCACTTTACCCTTGGTGCCGATTTGGCCAGAACATAGCAATTTTTCAAAATTGGACAATTGCCCTGGAACTGGATTACATCTTTTTGAAGTGCAACCCTCATCATGTACAGTCTAAGGACAAAGCTCATGACATGACTCATGTATCAATAATACTTTCAGCAAATGATATTATTCAACAATTCGTGTCCTGAATTACTGAATCTACGTTACAAAATGAAAGCCCTTTAAATTATGTTTGTACGGTTGAATGTTGAATCGAATATCTTAAAGTCGTAATTTGCGAAAGATTTTGCATTCAGTAGTACTTGAGGGCAGGGCTTGACAGCTACTGCAAAGTTGTAAATCTGTGAAAGGTTAAGGACTTAACATATCAATTCATTATTGGCAAATACCAACTGCGTTTGCTCTTTGCTTAAAGATAGCAATAAAGTTGCCGACAAATGACAAATTTCAAATTACAAGTGCATTTTATGAGCAGTCCAGTCAAAGTGATATGCATACAAGATGTGCACTAAAACCCAAGTGCAAAAATTGCAACAAAAAAAACTGACTCAACATAAAACCGCACAAGACTTTAAGAAATCCATCTGTAGCCAATAAGCCGTCGCCACCATGTTAAATTTACAGTTTGAATTCTCTGAATCCTAATTTACGACTAGAGAGATAAACCGAGGTCATAAATTACTGGATTAGTTAGTTTTATGACCAACTTATTCAGACGCGTTAACATTAAACTGTGAGAAAGGAGAAACCTCAACAAGAAACATAACACTCGCGAATTTACAACTTATAAATAATTATAATTTTTAAATTGCATTCAAGCTCACGCAATTCCTATTCCTATTTGCTGTAAAAATCCATTAAGTTGTCTGAAATTCAAATTGCATTAGTTTCAAATATCCTCACTTTTCAAGCGTAACATTATTCATTCAAACTTTTCAAACCTTTATTCCATATTTTGTTCAGTCAACATTTTTGCCATTCATTCTCAATTCAAAAACAAAATTAAAATTTTTTTCAATTATAATGTCACACAGCCAGTGTTTGGTCAACCAGAGATCCAAGCCGGATTCCGGCTTAGCAAACTCAAGCCCTGAAAGTACGGGTCAGGGTCACACCTTAGCTTAATTATGATCACAATCTAGTAATTCTAAACAAAAGCAAACAAATTTGAACTCATGCCGACATCCTGACAGCACTACAATTTATATTTCCCGATCACCACTCACCGAGGACAATAATTTTAAATCTGACTTGAATTAAAAGCATTGCCGTCCGTGAAACAAACAAAAACATCCAAAACAGTAGTTTCCAAACCGACGCTTGCCCGCTTGGGTTGACTCACTGCAACTTTTTACCCGGAAAAACGTTCCCCCACGCACAAAGCGACGGCAAGGCACCGAGTAAATCAGCAGTTGCAGTGTACTGCTGTTGCTGTACAAGTTGCGATTTTTTTTCGCAAGGTTTTTGCATTTGCATTTTGCATTAGATTTGATTGTTCTCCTGGTAGAGTTTCGTAGACGTAAACGTGCATAAGGTTATGTTTTGGTCCTGATCGCTGTTCGCTTCGCTCGCGAACATGAGCGATACGAGCGCAAGCGTTTCCA
Organism: Hymenaphorura dentifera; assembly: GCA_034699705.1. Classification (NCBI taxonomy): domain Eukaryota; kingdom Metazoa; phylum Arthropoda; class Collembola; order Poduromorpha; family Onychiuridae; genus Hymenaphorura; species Hymenaphorura dentifera. Next base: position 37,180 of record JAQGCM010000065.1, read on the forward strand.
CCGTAGGGAAGTTTGACGAGATGCTTGCGAGCGATGCGAAGAGTGCGGAACAAGTGCCCCTACACGACTGGGACTACATGGACAAAGTTGGTGCGGCAAGAGCAAGAGTACCAGCAAAAAGCAGAAGGCTCAAGAGCACGGCTACGGCAAAAGTGAGGGTCTCAGTTCATGCCGCAAGCCCGTTGGGGTTAGTTCTATCCTGCTGCCTGCTCTCACTCTCCGAACCGAACAAAATACACAAAACTCCCGCAACAACAAATTACCCGCTTTCACCTAATCTAATCAGCTGAACGAAAATATATCACCAGTACGAGTAGTACTACTGCACTGCAACTAACATCAAAAGTTAAAGTTATCAAACGCAGCAGGAAAAAAGTTTCAACAAAAACAAATCGCGAGACGAGAACGCGATACGCGACTGTGACTGTGACTTTGCAGAAAAAGTGGGAACAAAGTAAAATCGAGCAATGCAAACTCATCCCTTGGAATGTTGAATATAATGTTACGATTACGTCAGAAGCAAAAATAATTGCAAAACAAGCTTAATTTCTAATTTGACGAAAGTGGCGTATTCGTTAACTTCGTCGTGAAGTCAGGCAGGTAAAGTAAGTGGTGCGACACACACACAATGACGACGACGACTAACTTTGACTTATGATGATAATGATAATGAGACTCGTTGTTTCTCATCTCTGCTCATTAATTTAATTCATTTTTTTTCTTACTCATTCTACTATTATTCCCTGCAGGTACAAGCTGACTGGCTGACTGACTGGATGGGATGGGGCTGGCATGAAGATGATAAATGCTTAAGAAAAATTGTACGAACTGCAAATTACAAACTACCCTCAAAGTTTTGTACAATAGCCCACTGTGACTTCTGCTGAGTTAACAAAGAGTTGGAGAAGAAAAAAAGACAGCCAGAGACGTGCATAGTCACAGTGTAATGGATGTGTGAATAGAGACTCAAAACATTAAGAGAAGAATTGCACTGGGGGGATAAACCAGGTGTGACAATGATTATCCTTGCCAAAATACTCATAAATCCTTCGTAGTTAGTTTTTAACATGGATTTGCATATCGGCCGACAAATGCGAAGTAAATGTAAATGTAAATGGACCCGGACAGTGACAGTGGTGGTGGTCAACTATTGTGTTTTCAAATTCACACTCTGAGGTACAACACAAACAGCTAGTGCTTAGCTGTGCGAGTGTAATTTACACACAGACAGAGATTTAATTTGAATTACAATTGTGGAAAATAAATCGCAACTTTCATTTCATCCATCCTTGTAATTCGGCAAGTCCACTGGGCTTTCTCCGTCAACCAAAACGGGACTGCGGAGCGGACACATCACTTCAATTCCGACGAGCACATTGCACTACACTGGTCAATTAATTAAAACCGACAGTCAACACTCGTTTCGGTTTTTGCGGAATTAGACCAACATTAATGTAAGCACAGCACAAGTAGTGAAAGTCAGCTGCTGGCACCGCACCGCTCTTATAGTTTGAGTTTGGATTAGAAGCCAACGTAACGAACGTACGCATTTGGACGTGGACGTGAATTAATTAAAATCCGAATGTGGGTAAACAGTAGCAGTAGCAGCTATGAAGCAACTACGTTAATTTTCCAACTCGACTCACAATCAGTGTCCCATTGTCTACGGATAAATATACTCCACGTGCAACATAACGGAGAATAATTATTACAATCAAAAGTGAAAATAGTGATGTGGAAACTAGCTCGATTTGCAAGGATTATTGCGAATGCGAATCGACTGGATTGACCTTCATTTCAGAATTGGGTTGTCCAATAGGTCAAATTGCACACGTCTGGCGTTGCAAGTTGCACCTGTTAATCCGGACTCCGGACTCATCTACCCAACCCGAACTCAGTTCAGTTCTTGAGTGAGTGACTGGACTTAGAAGATAGACAAGCAAGCAAGCAGGCAGGCGGGGAAAGCAAGTTGTCCTTCTCTAAGGAAGTGGAACAAGTAGTCCTCGGAAGGGCGAGAGCCAGTGTTTGTCGAGTAATCTGTCACTTTTTATAAAATATACGGTTTAAGCAAAAAAAGTCCGATAGTCCAGTTGGTGGAGTGTGGTGTCTTTTCTTGTGTCCACTTTTTCCCCTCTAAGTTCTTTTTTTTTGGCTTGCTTGCTGCCCAAGTCTTTCATTGAATGGAGATGAGAGATAAGAGAGTGTCTGGTGAAAGGAGCCGGTGTGACGGACGGAACTTGTCGTCCCGTCTCCCGACAACATCAATAAGACAAAAGTGGCTGAGAAAATTCCAACCCGCCAACTCCTCTCCACTTTCACTTTGGGTATTTACCCTGAGTGGGCTTTGGATCATTTCACCTTGTTTCTCCCAGGGTAAGTAGTTGTTCACTCGTCTGATTATTATTATTCAATCAATTTAATAGGACAGAGCATGGCAGAGACTAGTTGGCATTCGCAGAGAGAGTAACAGTTTCAGATTAGTTATGTACATAATAATAACATACACATTTATTCCCGATGACTGCTCTTAGCTTCAACTTAGACTCAACACAACTTTGTTGATTCAAAATGCTGAGCCCGAATGAATTGCAAATAATCAGAGTGGAGAATTTGAGTCGAGCAGAGTTGGTTGAGGTCCTGTTATGTGAAGTGACTGAACTGTGTGTGTATTTAGACTCCAAGTAATGCAATTTGGTAGGCATGATAAATGATCGAGAAGGGATTTAACTTACGGCTAAATAATCAGGAAAAGGGTTAATCCCATCCCTGGGTTAATCCAGGCTTCCTGCGGCTTTGGCACAATGCAACGCACCGTCACCGCCACATCATAGTAGTAGTCATAGGGCTCCAGGCCTCCGGTGTGGGATTAACCATTTGCGGATCTTGTTCCATGTACGTACCTCTCCCCGCATTAAAATAACAAGACCCGTGTGTCACTCCGTTCCATGATCGTAACCCGGCTAGACAAAACCGAACCGACAGCGACAATAAACTAATCGCCCACTTGCTTCCCTTTGGTTTAAGCAAATTTAATTGACTGAATGACGCTTCCAGCTGTTCCACTCGGTGACATTGACACTTGTTTACATGCGAAAAAAGGCAGAGTTGTGCTTCGAGTCTCCATGAACTCAGATTTTCAACCTGATTTCTAATATTTTCCAATGAACAAAACACACCGTGCCGTGCACGCACGTGCTGGTGTAAATTAATGATGCAAAAGATTTTACATTAGCAATATTTGAAAGCTAAAATCGGGGTCAGGAGTTACAAAGAAGGAAAGGGGTTTGGAGAAGAAGTGTGAAAGCAGCCAGAGTAGTTGAAGGAAATCTGTAAATTTTTAATTGAAAAGAAGTGAAAGCACAGAGAAAGTTAAACTGAATTCCTGTGTTTCAATGTGCGTACGTCTCGTCTGTCTACATTTTGGCTGGATTCTGACTTGTGGCGGAATGGACCCATAAAAATTTAATGCTAGCTAGCAAGGAAGAGTAACTCTGGTTGCCTGGCTCTTGTTGAAGAGATGAATCCAGGCTTTGAGTATTCATTATTTATCATTTAACTTTTAACTCGCCCGTGATGTTGACGAACCCACGAACCTATGTAGTATCAGGACAAGGCGTGATGTTCGTTCTGTGTACATGGATTTCGTACTGACTCTGCGGCTGCTGAAACTGCTGATGCCGCTGCTCTTTCACTCACAAGGAATGACTGAATGAATGGGAAGACAGATTTGAGATTTATCATAAATCGGCAAGTGTTCTTTCACTTTCAGACAAGAAGGGCACTTGTGGGAGCATTCATTTTAATGCATTTCTTATGCATGCACATTGCACAGCACTAACTCGTGCTGAATTGGCTACTAGGAAAGCTAGGAAAACGGAGGTTACGCTGTGATGCACAACAGCACACACGTTCTACTCAAGTTTTTTAAAACTCTGGAAAGCTAAAAGGACGGGAAAAGCAAGTCTTTTGGAAGTTTGGTGAAATTTTTTGAATGAATGAAGAAGGTGAGGAGTGCATTGCAGTGGAGAATGGGTAGGAGATGAAAAGGAAGGACTGAACTAACTGAGGGAGAAAGGGGATAAAAATTACGTTTATAATGATTCACATGGGCTCTCTCTAAGCATCATGATAAGAAGGAAATAGGGGTCTGAAATTTCCCCATATTTCCCTGGGGAGCCTAAAAATTCTATGCTCTTCTCACAAAATATGTGAGCTTCATGTGCATATAGTCGACTGCAACCAAACCAAACTCCACACACATGTTAGCTCAACTTTTCTCGAATCGTGGCCTGGTCTGGCCTGGCCGGGGCTAACGGGCTAACCGCATTCGGTTTATTTTTTACAAGGCCTTGAATTTCTTTAAAAATATATACTTTATTGTGCAAAAGCGTGAGCGTCGCTGCAGTGCACGGGACTGTTTGTATCGTTGGAATGGTTTTGGCTGATATCCCTTTGATTTTAAAGATGCAATAAATGAAATCCATCATGACCATCGTCAAAGCCAAAATACGGTTTGCAGTAGATCTTGTAGTTTATGTGACCGCAGCCAGGTCGAATGACTACTGACTTATTTGTGTATGCCAAGTGTGGCTGTATTTCAAAATTTCCTTTCGTCTGCAGTAGGAGCTGAAGCTGGGAACAGTTTCGTTTGATTTTTCATCCAACAAGATGAAATTCACTCTGACAGTTAATCCTTACGGGAACTTGAAACCTTCTTGAAACACCTTCAAACTTAGAGTTCAAAACAATAAATCATCTCTCTTGTCTCTTCTTAGCATAGCAAAGGCTACGGCTAAGGCAACGTCAAGCATAGCATTTTATCTGCAGTGAAGCCATCGAACCAGCCAGCTATTTCATGTTGAGAACGTTATGTAGGAGCAAATGCTTTTTCAGAAGTTGTGGTGCTGGAGCTGGTGGCACTGGCACTGACATTGCTCGTTGCACAATGCCATTGTCTCTGTAAAGAAACGAGCAAATGCTTTGACATTTACATTTTGTTTAGAAAGTCTAGAGGGGAAAATACGGATTTCGAATACCAAGTTCCTGTTTTAGCTTAAACGACGACCGTTTTGCATGTAAAAGGGAATACAGGGATTTTTAAGTCTAGTTTGTAGTTGATGTTGAGCTAAAATCTTCGCTGAAAATCGACCTCGTAATTCTTTTGCCTAAATTGTAAAAATTTGCAAACATGTTACTAAATTATCGATTCAGTATTAGAAATAGTCACTCCAACAAATAGCTGATGATGCGCAGAAGTCACAGGAAGATTAAAACCTTGGTTTGGTTGACGACTTTAACTGTGGGTTGGGATGGGACAAAATAAGAAAATCTTACAATAGCAATGTAATATGTTTAGTTTCCCTTTTCTTGGCTCTAAGTTGGAGAACTAATTCGTCTTCGGGCGAAGTTGTTTCAACGTCTGCCAAATTCCAATCAAGATAATGCAGTCGTAGGTCTACACAGCACTATAAAGATAGTGTGTTTACAACACGCACAAAAAGACAAATGCGGTCATACATGTTTTAACACACTCTGCTGTTCTGGAATTGTAAAACCTCGAGGAAAATAAGTAGATTTATTTACAGATACTGCTAGGTTCTGTCTGGTACCCGCAATATTGTTAATGCTGCGTGCAAAACAGTCATTTGCATAGTTTTGCTGTAATACCTAATTATTGTTCAGTTTTACGACCTCCCTGCTTAATACGAATGGGTAGCATAGCAAGCAATCCTAAGTTTCCTAAGCCTTGAACTCTTCTCCTGTGGTAATTATTTAGACAAAATATGAACTACAAAACTAAAATTACACTGCAAAGCATAGATTTCTTTGGTGAGGACCAACGCTGCTTTACCGTACCGGTGGAGGAATCTAGGACGGAATCTAAAAGTTCAAGCTCGCTTCAGAAATGTAAATCAACGTCTTCTGTTAAAAAATTTTTAAGCTTTGCGTTTTTTTACATTCGAATTTCGCAACAATTTGAAATGACGAGGCATCAAATTCAAATTTCTAAGAATGAAATCGTAGCTAATCATTTCCAATGCAAATCCAATTCTGCCAAAATGTTAATGTGGTGTAGATATGAAAAGGTAGTCAGGCATGCATTCAACTTGTAATGGCGCCAGTGACCCTAATTGAATTCTAAGCAATTAGACCTAATGCCAGAAAACCAAAACTAGCAAGAACAGATATGTTCATACATTGGCACATAATTCGAAAGAAATTATTATTGTTTGCCGAGAGCAGTGAATTCAAAATATTCGACACAGTCGACACACACACACACTGAACTGAACGGTTGGAACATGTGTTCGAAATTCTCACCATACTGTCTAAACTCTATCTTTATTTGCACAGCAGAGTTGCAGAGCAGACCTTTTGGTGAATCTAAACTCCAGAACCAAATCACACGAGTATCGTTTCGCATAGGCTCTGTGCAATGGAGCCCTCGTCATTCGCCTATTCTAGTATTGGACATGAGAACCAGTGTGCGCACAAGTGCGTAGATAAATGAGAAAAGCTCAAGAAGCGTAAAAACCTAGAACACTTAAAAATATTGAATGGGGGTCTTCGCTTATGACTCAGTAAAATATGATTTGATGAACTACGAACACGCGATGGCATAAAAAAGTAAAAATTAGGTGAGTCTGTTCTCACACCGAACCGACACTGCATTCGGCAGGCCAGGCAGCTTTCTCATCACTTTTATCTTTCTTCTCCTCTCATTCTCATCCTCCTCCTTCACTGCACTTCACTTCGAACCAAACTTATGGACCCGATGATGATTCTTTTCGCGGCACATTTCTTCTTCTCCAGCGCCAGCCAGCCCACCGTACCGTCGGTCGCTTTCTCCGCATTTCTCTTTCGCTTTTTTTTGAGAGACTTGAAAGCATCATAAGTGCTATTAGGAGAAACCTAATCAAAGACTTAGATTAAACTCAGCCCAGCAAGCAAATAACCCATTTGTTCCTCATTCTTTTTCTTTCTCTTTTTGAGG
>JAQGCM010000066.1:0-43880 GCA_034699705.1 Hymenaphorura dentifera
TCTTTTCAAAATCTCTTATCTCCAATTAACCCTTCTTTCATTCTCTTCCGCGGTTCCAGGTGTCGGTGGTGTCATGTTGTGTCTTAAATATTTTTCCAATTTTATATTTGGTTTTAAAAGAAATTGGATATTGTATATGAGACATAATGACCGTGCAAAATTTATTTAATTTTTAATCTAAAATCTCATCAAACTCAACTCCTGGCGAACTCAGTGTGCTGTGAATCAACAACCAGGCCATAAAATCAGGATTGACCCAAGCATCGAGAGCATCGTGAAATATGTAGTAATCTGTGGGTGAAGTGCAAACTTTACAGCTAACCTAAATACTCGGCAATCTCAACACAACACCCAAGATCACGACATTTATGTTTTACGCAACGCAACGGTCAATCTCACACCTTAAAAGAAATACGAAGAAAAATGAAGAGACAAATTGCAATGATGATGGAAACGTGAAAAGCACAGCTAACGACTGACTCTGACTGCGCGACTCGAACTAATACAGTTAAGTTAAAAGACAAGTTTTGTGCCACCGAACTAAACTAACAAGGGACATTTTTGTCAAGTCACTTGCTCATGTTTTTATATGCCGTGCTTTAATTTCAAGTTTCCCGCTAGAGAGTCCAAGTTAACAGTTTCCCTTGCAAGACGTGAAATGAATGACGAGAGGTGAGATCAAGGGAGGAGAAAGATTCTTCATGTCATTCTCTGGACATGTCCAGCATTCTAAAGAGTTTCTCAAAACATGTCACACACTTAAAACCATTCCAAACCTCAGTCCTATCCAGACTTCCCAAAGTCCAGTCATAGAGCCTTTACTTTTTTATCTATCCACAGTAACTCTGGGAATCTCCCCTAAATTAGATTTCCTAAGACAAAGCAAAGATCGACGCTCTTGACAAACGCAATCGGTCCAGTTTTACAAAGAGCAGTCGATCGTCGATGTAATTTTCCACTCAATATTTATGTCCCACTCCCAAAGACTCATCTCATCTGTAGCATTTTTGATGACCACTCAAGCAAAGAATTGTATCTATGTATATTCATGTTACTCCATTCGATACAATTATCGCACCATATTCTCGTCTGAAAGTGGCCAGTAACAATTTACTAATTGCATTTCATGGGCTTGGAAATGGACTCGCACAGCAAGTACTTAAGTACTTTTCGTGTTTATGACATGACTGACTCTGACTCTCTGACATGATACTTGCTTAGCCATACACACAAGCGTATAACGTGCACTTTGTGTCTACTATCCCAAATAATAAAATGAACATGGAGAGCATCGTTCGTATATACATTGTTTGGTTGGGTTTGCAGTAATGAAATCGCCGCACAGCTCTCAGTTCAGCAAGCCGAACAACGGGAGGATTGGAGAAGGAATAAAGGGTTAAATTACTCAAAATGAATTTGGTGGACGTGAGGCCAAATGTCAGGCATGAGATGGAGGAGTGCACTTTGCGCAAATTACTATGCATTTCAGGTCATGGAATTGAGAAGTACCAGTACGGGGCTCATGGAGAATGAGACTTCTAAATGGTCTCTTTGCATGAATTTTGGGAAAATGGCCAACCCATTCCTTTCCCTTCACAACGTACGTACGAACGAACACGTAGACCAAAAGCCAAATAACCAAATTCTAGGTTGCGGTATCTTCATTAGCTCCTGGTTCCTTTGCCTGCCTATCTGATTCTGTCGTCGTGTCGTGATCCTGAACTTGAATCAACTTTCGCACCCTTATCAAACTCTTCACCATCGGCCGCACTGTAGGTACATGCAAATTATCCTCCACAACTTTGTTTACTCGAGGCCTGTCCTGAGCGGAATTCAAAATTTTGGTACTGGAATGCAAAGTGCCAGTCTACTGCAATATACACCGTCGACTGAATTGAAAATTAATTGCGACTTTCAGAAGCAAATATTTTGAAGAATCCATTGACTTTGAATACGTTGACCATTTTTTCAAAGTAATTCATAATTCAGTGGTTCCGCAAGGCGAGGCCACCACCAAACACGACGAACCTGAAAAAATTGTCACGAAGTAACCTAGCTAGCCTTATTGCAAAAACAGCTTTTAAAATGAAGGATTGCCGTTATTTCGTTCAATTAGTGTAGACAAAAGGTTAGATTTACTTAAGTACAGACCTAGGTTCATAATTTTCATGAATATTCATGTGGCTCATAAATAATATAACGTTACTACTAGCCCTGTGTTGGTTTTTGCGAATAGACAATGGACTAATCTGCCAAGGATGAGTATGCATGTAGTTAGTCATATGTACATAGTGTCATGTCACAAGTAAATCATGTGTGTCTACTTATTCAGAATAATAATAATAATGGCAACTCATTTGCTTACAGGTCAAGTTGATACTTAGATACACACCTCAGAATGGTAATGCTATTCATAATTCATTGTCTGTAAATATTAATTACCTGGCGTAGTATTATCTTACACTGGATCTCGACTCCAACTCGAGGATCAAAGACTCGACTCAAAATCAAGGTTCGACTTACTTCTTTAGAATTGCAGAAGGAAGGCTGTATCTAATGTATAGTAAATATTGATGCTAGATATATGAACAGTGCAACTTTGACCGACATGAAAACTATTAAGGAGGTTAGAATAATTAAATATTAAAATGGAGCACATGAGATAACAAGGATTAGATGGAATCTCAATGAAACATGAAGTGCAATCAAAACTGCATTGCGGAATTAATGCAATGTGCAAATTCCAACTACTAACTACACTGGTAATGAAAAAATTGCACAGAAGGCCGATTTGGATTGGATGCAAGTTGTGGGATTTCATTGCGTTCACATTTAAAAAAAAATTTTCGCGAGCTCCGAGCTCTCAAGTGTTGGACAAACAGCGTGAGAAGTGAATCACTCACTACAGTCAATTTAGCTCATTGCCTGCAATTTGCAAATTTAATTTCTGCGAATAACATGCTCACAAAACGCAAAAGCCAGCCAACTTGTTCTTTGAGTGGGAGTTAATTTAAGTTTAGATTCCAAGAAACATAACTTTTTAACAGGCATTGTGGTGTCTGGTGTGGTTTGAAATTTAAGATTCAGTGGCTTAGTTTTATTACTAGTAAATCAAACCAATGCATGCATGCGTATCCATTGATCATAAAACTCAGCGAAAGGAGGGAAGGAGGTTTGGTCAAACTTAGTCAAAAAAGGGGTGAGCAGCAAGACTATACGTCGACGACGACGGAGTGAATTAGACGGAAGTGAATGATTTATTAAAGCGGCCGCATCAAAACACATAAAAATTTAAATGTTTTTCTGTTGACATAAAAAAAAGTCGGACGCAAACGTAAACCTCTCCATTACTCAAAAAGGTGATGAACCGTGGTGAACTAAAAAGACGACTTTTTATAATCTGGAATGAACCAGGCACAAGTACAAGGAGTCTATACATAAACTAATCTGAGCAAAGCAACAATGTCCGCAAGGCAAGGCTGCTGGGGTGTAGTATTTAGTGTGCCTGGCTTGACTACATTCGCGTGCCATACATTTTATGACTTTCCTCCAAACTATACTTTTTTTATACTTTCTCAGATAGCCAAGTCAAAGTCCGGAAGATTGAGAACTGTAACTGCAACTGGGTTACTACAGGATAGAAAGCAGGCAAAAGCCGAAACGCAAAACCGGAAGAGAATTCTAAATGTAAACATATGCTTCTCAATCTCATCTGGTTTTGGAATAATATGCACGGTGTATGCAGTAAACTGCGAGCGTAAGCACGTCAAAAGCATTTGGAAACAATTTGCCAGAATTTCTTAGCCTCGTTTTCTGCTAAAGGAAGTAAAAAAAAACTAATTGACTCTCTTTGTTCTGTATTTATTTCGTGACTAGATTTGGTCAAGTCGAGACTCTAGAGGTTGCTTAGCTCGGCCGACGTTGATTTCTTAGACTGAGTTTTTGGCTTACCAGAATTCCAGAGGTGAAAGTAGCAGTTTTTTTGTTCTCGTTTCCCCACACCAAACTACAGCTTTTAGTCTGAACAATTGAAGTTGCAGTTGCATTGAAATGGATAATTTCCTTGCGAGAGAAACGATAAACGTGAACTTGGCGCGGCGCTAACTGCTGTAGTGCAAAACATTCACCATTTTCATTAATGAAGGACACTCTGACTCGACTCTGAATCTCAAAAAGACATTCCGAAAAAAGCAGAACGATCTTGATGCCTGAGCTAAGGGTCGTAGAAAACTCAACTTGAACTTGTTCTAGGAAGGAGGAAAGCACATTTCGTCAGGCTAATGTTCCTCGTAATCGGACTGATTAACCCAAGCAAGCGCTTGGCCAAATATGATTCCAAGCGCTTTTCACAGTGTACGCACGCATCCAAAGTGTAAATATAAACCTTAGTCTATGCACCACTTTAGCGTTCGGATAATGACAATAGCCTGCACTCAAGCTCACACTTAAGTCTGCATAAAATGACAATGCTATCGCTATCCTTCCTTCCTTCTGACAAACTTTCTGGACAAATTGTTGCTTTTCATTAAAATAGTTCGGTTCGGAACTATCACGATCAAGTGTAGCTGGGGTTGCCCTGCAAATCCCAAATTCTACACAAGTGGCTAACTCTTATTACTCACTTGAGCTAAGAGTTGTACAACTTGGATATGATATGGTGTGAGTGGAACAGTAAGTGAGGTTAGTGGAGAGTACAATGATCAGTAAAAAAAACTGGAAGATGACTTTGACAGTTCTTTTTTCTTGTGACCAAGAGCAGGAGAGGAGCAGGCAGACTGACGGACTGACTGCAAGCAGTTGCTTAGGGCTACTGACAGTTTACTAGACAATGTTTTGTCTTGAGAATGAAGAAGGGGCAAGTGAGAAGTTGGCCACAAATGAGAGACTTGCGTTCTTCCAATTGCAATTTATCTTAACACTTCACACTCTGCGTGAAACAAGACGTCAACTTGATCACACGTTCGTTCGTTAGTTCTTTCGTGCCAGACAAGTAGTCTGGTCTGGTCAGGATTTACTGTAGATCTGTGGATCCACACCTGCGATACTTGGAAACAACTTTTTTCCGGATTTCAATCAAAATGTTCAAAGGTTGTCGAAACAGTGAAACAGATTCAAAATATTAAAATTGGAAAAACTTGTTTTATCCTTATCGATCCACACAGACAAAAATTCCCCTTCGCTGCCATACTTTTTTTTAAAAAAAAACTATTTAAACTCACCTGCCGCTCAAGAAGTGTAATTTGATTCCTTTATGAACCGCAACCTTTAGAAAATTTCGAGTAGTTTTAGAGCACCTTGCGAACTTTCGACAGTCGAAATTCCAAAATAAACATTTACATGTGATGTAAACTATGCCACTATGCCCTATGTAAACTCGGAGTACGCTCAGAAAAGTTATGAATGAAGGAACGAACTGAAGTGAGTGAAAGTTGTATATTTGCGGAGTACGCGAGCAAGCACGCTGAGAAAAGTATTGCACGAAAGTTCATGAATGAATGTCCAGGACTCTCACGACGCATGCATGAACTAAGGACGAAGATATTGCATGGAAATAGAAGAGATTCTGCAGGCGACTCAGGCTTCAGGCAGCAAAAGAACTCTGCAAAAAACTGCACGAATGCATGCATGCCTGAGAAGGTCGTAGTATCTAGCAAAAAGTGTGTGCAGTAGCGTGTGAGTCTTTCCATGCCTGTGTAAAAGTAAAAACTTTGAGGAATGACTCAGATCTTGCTCCGCTTTTGCAACAGGTTTCGCAAAAATCTCCCATGACGCTGCTACCCATGACTCAGTCCACAAAAACTTTTCGTTAGTTAACCGCGTCATTCTTGTTTGCAAAGAGGGCAAAGACATGTATACACTTAAGAGTTCGCGCAAGGTCATGGTCATTCTGGTGCTATTGTTCAAATTGTGTTCAAGTGGATAATTGACATTTTCAAGTTCAAGTCTGGACAGGGCTTTGCTAAAAACGTACGATTATTTCTCAGTTCCAGATTCAGTCAATAATTTCAAACTTCCAAGCCTATACAAGAGTAGAGTAGTATTTCCACTTAGCTTTCCCCCGAAACTTTCATTCTGGATTTTCTGTCAGAGTCAAAGTGAATCGATCTCTTAAAAAACATGATGTTGCAAATCCACAATATCACAATATGCCTCACACTCTGGGTCGACCATACCGCAAGTTAGTAGGCAACCAATTGGTTAAATAATTTATTAATCCGTCTAAAGCCGGCTACTGTGTTGTACACACACACTCAATGTGCACATAAAAACTCCCCTTCTTCTCATTCATTCTCATCACCATACGTACATATATAGATTGCACAGACCTAATGTTACTCCTATCTTATCCTTGGATCATACGTACATATACAGTTTCGATAGCACAGGGCAGACATGGATCAATACCCTAATTCCAAAAATCCAACCGGAAGGATATTTGTACGAGTCAGTCGAGTTCGGGTCTGGATTAGCCTGCAATATACGGTTAACATTCTGTTTTCGTGTGCGTAGCGTAAGAAGTAAGCCAAAAGAAATAAGTTGACTAATGAATACAAAAATAATTGTTTTTCTTAGCGTCGGGTATTTATCTCAGATCAAAGGACGAGGTTCTCTTGCGTTGCTTGAGCTGTCTGTCCAAATAAAAATATATAGTTTAACTATCAGTAAAAGGGTGAAAGATTCCCAGTCCGAGTTCAACTGACTAAGAGTGACTAGGACTGCATTGCATTGCACTAGGGTCGTCCAAAGGAGGAAATAAGAAAAACTATAAAAGGTGTGTAAGAAAAAAGGGGGAAATAAAAACGTGATTCATGTAAACACACGTAAAAATTGTATAAGATACGGAAGGAGCAAAGTTTCCTTCCCTTTTATCCACAATTCTCAAGTTTCTCTAAGTACACAGCAGAAACACGGGCAGGGCAAGAAGACTAAAAAAGTATTTGAGTTGGACGAACGTACGTACGTACGTCTTTTTTCAACCAGTGCGTTGCATTGCACTGCAATTGCATTGCTGTACTGCAACGGAATGGAAACAGAAGAGTCAGTCGACTAGACTCGACAGTCTAAAAATGAGAAAAATGTGTGGAGGGAAAGTTTACACGTGGATGGCTAGGCTAGAGATGTTTGTTTGCCAAGGAAGATCAGTAGCGGCATTGCTTGCTTTGGTTGGGAAGTTGGGATTGCTCTGGATATCTTGGTTTTGTTATGTTATTTTATATGTATTTATACTTGCGACGTAAACACTTGCTTTCCCCTTCCTTCCCTTGAATTCAAGCTAGACACGGGAGAAAGGAAGAAGGTAAAAGGAGTCGTCGTCGCCTTTTTTGCCCTTCTCATTCTCTAATGAAATGGAATGGAACCATTTGCCATTTTCCTTAGAGTTTCCTTCTTTAGTCTCATCTGCGATTCTATGTAGCTATTCCACCCGTCCATTTCCCTACATTAGGAGATAGATACGAATCCACTTTCACTCCAACAGCCACCACCACCAGCCTACCCGTCAGTCAGACAGAACCGAAAACCTTTTACTTTACTTTATTATAGTTCCCAGCTTTGTACAAAAGTTTCAGGCAATGAACAAAGTTTGCCTTAAATACCGGCGTAATATGCAGCAAGAAATAGCTAAACGTTCTTAATTTTTGCTACAAATTTTGAGACATTTGTGCTACCTATCGATGACAAATTTTGAGACATTTGTCCGATAAATTCATCATAATTACATCGCTCTTAATGCAAAACCAGAATCCCCCACCCAAGACGTCATTAGCGGAAGGATTTGGATTGTTGTCGAAACAATGGCTAATTGTTGCAAGTGGCACAAAATCCATACAGCAAGACTCATTAACGTTTTTTGTGCATTTGAAACGCTGAGGATTCTGTAGGGCTTCCTTCAGTGCGACGTGCTAAACAAACCTACCTTTAATTATTAGATCCTTCTCTGACTACGTACATTATTCAGTGCAGGAATTTGACCCCGTGACCCGGCACATACTTCTGCACCAGTGCCAGTAGCACCTCTGAGGTCAGCTTCAAGATGGGCAGACCATTGCATAATAGTTCACACAGCACGAATCCGGCAGCAGGCCTTTCAGTTTGAAAAGATAGGTGCAACTTATTCATGAATGCAAATTAACACCAGCACAGCACATGGCTGGAACAGGAGCACAAGTCAAAAATGATTCCCAGCCCAGCAGCATTTCATCTTCCACTCAATTGTTGTCATGTCTTACTTTTTCTCCTCTCTATTTTTTGCTCATTTACAACTTTGCATAAAACTTAAGTTTTGTAAGATCCAGCTTGGAATAATGAGACTATGTACGAATGAAAATGAACTAACACTTATAACCGTAATTGGCCAGTCACGACAACGACAGTATGTACGTCAATTGTGAGCACTTTTGTATTTTTGAGACGCTCTTCGCACTCGCATTTATCTCCATTGCACAAAATTCTCTGTTTTGTAATACAAATCCATCCCATCCCGTGATGGGATATTGAAGTTTGAGCTTTTATTGCCATTGCCACACACAGACAAGAATGACACATGTTCATTTCCTCAAGTAATTTACTCGCATTGATTGGAAAGTTAAATTAGCAGTTGGATTGGTTGTGACAGGTAAGGAAATAGGAGGACGAGGGTGAACGGTCGGAAGTGAAAACCAATTATCTGTTCTATTTTTAAAAATGGAAATTATCTTAATGACAGGATGAGATGCCGAGCACGTGTGTGAGTTCATCTGTCAGATTCGTTTCGCCGTTTCGTTTCAGATTTATTTACATTTCAAAAAGGTGTTGTTGACGTTTTGACGCTGGCAATCTGCAATGGCATTTGCACAAATACCAACTAGCGAGTATTTCATATTCGTACATGTATTTATAAAAAAATCTAGCTTCGACTGGGTTCGACTGTATGCGTTGCGTTGCGTTAGCATTTGTTAACGCAGTGCCATCCCAATGCAAGGAATTTTTGCGTGCTTGTTTGTCTGCTCAAAAAATAAACTAAAATCGCACGCATCATACGAACAACGCCAGAGCTTACGTTAGTGCTTCGAATGTAGAAAAGTAAGCACACATTTTTCTTCCTAGTTGCACTTTGCACAGAGTTGATGACGATGAGAATGAACACAAAGTAGGAGAGAATTGGCAAGCTAATTCGAAATATTCTTTGAACAAATAAACATGGAATGAGAAACGTGCTATTTTCCTATTTCTGCTCTTCTGCACTTCATTGCACTTTGTTTTTTTAACATTTGGAATTGCAAATGTGATGTTGCCAATGAAATTCAGTCTGCCGTAAAATCTTTGGGATATGACACGTTCTATCGTGTAGATCTCAGCATCAATTTGTTGCGTCGTTGCGTGGTATGCTTGTTATTGTTAGTATGCTGGCAAAAAACGTTTTTATGGCACAGTCGAAGCAATTAAATGTATGCAGCGTGCAGTTAATTTGGAGATGTGAAGTGGAAGTGTTGGTGGAGATTGAAGAATGAAACTGAAAGCCTTGATTTTTCAACTTACCATTTGAGATGCATTCTTTGGCTTTCGAGACACGTCCGATACTTTTTGATTTGCTGTTGAGATATAAACACAAAAATTAAAACGATGCCTGTACTGATACTGAGTTTGATAGACCAAATTGTAGATGAACTATCAAATTTGCAGGTAAAACAATTATCACAAAAGAATAAAAATGGAAGGCAAAGCTTGCCACTGCTTCTCGTTCATTTATAATCCTTTTGGATGAAAATCAGAAAGAGTTCTGTTCTGAATTGTATGAATCAATTAGTCAGGGGTGGGTGCAAGAGTGCGTATTTCAGAAGAGGGGCTTATGTCAGAGAAGCTGTGAAAAAGAATCAATTCATCTTCATCTTGAAAGTTCGCTAGCTACGGCTCGGAGAAGTCTGGATTTTTTTACGCCAAGAAGACATTGCATTGCGTAGCATCACATTACATTACGTAACATAAAATGAAATAAGGCATCAAACTCACTCATTTG
This sequence comes from Hymenaphorura dentifera, assembly GCA_034699705.1. Lineage (NCBI taxonomy): Eukaryota > Metazoa > Arthropoda > Collembola > Poduromorpha > Onychiuridae > Hymenaphorura > Hymenaphorura dentifera. Next base: position 9,995 of record JAQGCM010000066.1, read on the forward strand.
AACTAATGCAATGCTACGTGAGTGAGAAGGGTCTTAGTGGAGGGATGTGTGGGAACAAATATCCTTCCCGAAGCCATGGATTTATTCCGCCCTCGTAAGGATTATTACATACATTAAAACACCTCAAGTTTTCATGACTTCCCTATTTTTCTTTCGGTTTTATTTACAGCTCATGCGTTACACTCAAACTCTGGGCCTTTCTCTGCCTAAAGTCTTCTGAACCCTCTTTCCCTTCCCGAATCCCGGTGTTTTCGACGACTAACCTCAACCTGAGCCTGGCACCACCCGCTAACCTTCTCAAGTCTTTCTCTTTACCCTTAATTCACCTCAGGTTTGGGGTTAGTCAATTTAAACTTTCCACTCTACCCTACCCACAAATCACCCGGGTATTAGTAGTTCCGGCCGTCTCCAGGAAAAAATTCTCATTCTTATAATCACGGCCCTGAGTTCACTTTGATTACCTTTAAGTTCTGCATAGTAATTCATTGAAGAGATTCAACAGTTTATGCCTAATTTCTTATTTTTATGGCTTTGGAATACAGTATGGCGAATGTAAAGCAGGACCGCATTGTCTCCAAAAATCGATAACCTCAGATTTGCCCCTAATTAATTACCCTTGAAAGAATTTCCTTTCATGTTTTGTTCAGGTAGCCAAAGTTCACCTGGGTTATTAATTACATTGCAATTCTATTAACTTGAAAACCATGTGACAATGCAAATGCAACGTTCTATCTGGTTTCTAAATAATTAATAAAAAAATGACCCCGCGGGATTTACAAGAATTGTGCGCTTTATTGATCGATATGCCGTGAAATATGTACGCTTCTTTTTGTCTGAAAAAGCCGCCAAGTAATGATTTTGCTTTCACTTTTTAATTCTATAATTTCTATACAATTTCAACAACTCTGCACTCAAATACCAAAAATCAATGCCGAAGTGAAAGTTTGCTCATTTTTCATTCAGGTGTTGCATTTTGAAAAAGAGGGGGAGGGCATGGAGGTCTGTATTTCAATTCAATTCTCAAACATGATCAAAGGTTGCGGTCTGTAATAATTTGACTTGATTGATTTAAACAATGCTTGAGGAATGCGAACGAGAAAAGCTGGCCTGAACTGGGCGTTCTAGCAGACACAAAATATTGAATTAATTGTCGAGGCGTGGCAGACAAGATATACAAATTGGACAAGGCACAAAACATTTTATGAATGCCACATCCAAGTCAATCCTTCACCTGATGTTGAAGTATTGCTGTGCTTGCACTTGTATAACGAACATGTTATATTAAATCTCGATAGAATGAACTAACCAGCTAAAGTTGCATAGTGTTAACGAAATCTTCGCAGCATGCGGTTTGGAAAATAGGGAGAAAATATGAAGAACCTTGTATCGAAGTTTGACTGCAGTAATAGCAGAAGATTATATGATTAATGAACTCACTGACTGCCTCGACGACGTCTGCCAAGATGACACCGTCGGTGACATCCACTTGGAGATCTTGAATATGTCTCTTGCATCTTGCCTTCTCCAAGTAATGATTCGCCCAGTCTGTGTAGATCTGCAATAATAAAACACAACAAATGATATTTCTTCGAATTTATTTTTCGTACTTATCTTTGGTACTAGCAAGTGTTTATAAGATTTTATCAAGATTTAAATTTTTCAGCTATCAAATGTATAGATTGCAAAAATTTGTTGCTAAATATAAACGGCAGAGTCTAAATATTTGGATTAGCATTTTCAATTTATTAAGATATATTGCTGTGCAACCCACCACGGCATTTTTAAATAATTTATGCTGATGTTTACATCGAGCATATTTCGCTAGAGCATCAAAACAAACTGGCGACAGCTGCATATGCAAGAAATATTTCGTTTATCGTTTGCATGTGTGGTCGCTTGCAAAAATAAGCAAAAAATTATGAGTAAGTCTCAGTCTAGTCATAAAGAAATAACAAAGGAATGAATGATAAGGTTCATTATTAAAATACAAGTCCAGGAACATAACAATGGTTTGGGAATGATGGAAGTAAAATAAATGCGTCGAACGAGATTCTCACGAGCAGAACAACAAAACAAGTCAAAGATCTTGAATGTGTACAAGTTCACAAAATGAGCTTTGATTACTTTGATTTAATAGTTTGAATTTAGATGTGTACGTCGTATGTTGGTACAAGAGATGATACGTATGCCCTGATATATAATGATTCCAGGAACGAAACGTGATAAAATCTTGAACCGAGAAATACAGCTAGCAGCAAACGTGATAAAATAAAGCCTTGCTGTATCCAGCCACGCCAAAGCCATATGTCTCCCGCTGGAATTGACAACTATTTTGGGATAGAATATTTCATTCTCTGCATGCATTAAAACTTCTCCATACTACACATCTCCAGTCTACAAATCCGAAACAACCAAATATGTGCTTTGAAATTCTAGTGGAAAATGAACGAAAAATCTGTATTTGAATCCATGTCCGAATTCCAATGCAAGAAATTTTTGTTGTACACTTAGGATTCATTAAAATCTACGACTACGACAGAGACGAAATCTGTTTGATTCACATTTCCAAATCCAAATGTCCAAGCAAAGAGCGGAAACGCGTACATGCAAATGTTACGCAGTCTAGGTCTAGTCTAATGTCAAGCGAACGATCAATCGATCGGCCGTATACGAGAAACACCCAAGAGATTCTTGCTATTCCTTTGTTTTGCAGGATTAGGATTCAAACTCTAGAATGACAGTGTAATTCTACGTAACATATTCACAATTCACAAACAGTATGGTTAAGACTAGCCAAAGCAAAGCATGTGAAACAAAGCAGCACTTTGTGCTCACTGTTCACTGGCTGGCAGACAGGTACTTAAGATATCATTGTTTTCCAAAAGTCCCAGTGAAGGTAGACGACACGACACGCGCCTTCTACTTCTCTTCTAGCTTATCAAACCTTAAGTCACTGGGGACTTTGATTCAGACAATGACAAAGAGAATCGGTGTTCGCCCGCGTTGGAGCAGCAAAGATTGAGCAACACATTCAAACAAAATAACAATCCAACAACAACAATGACAATAACGTCTGTCAACTGTCAACAATGACTCCTACTACTTATGTATTATATATATTTTCTCTACTCCATCGTTCACGTTCAGATATTAAAGTGCGGTTTTTTGCATAATGCTGATTATGTTCACTTAGCTATCTTCTTCTGAATTGTCAAGTCAGAATGAAGTTGTCATAAACGACCTCACCTTTCGTGTTGCAAGCACGTGTTGTTCGTAAAGCATGCGAATATTTTCAATCTTAAAAATACAAACATTACCTCAACAATAGTTTTGTGAGAATCTTGCAAAACCATTCTGCAATTCCCCCCATGCGTCACACTCATAGTGTAAACTTCCTCTCGGAAGTCATTAGAATGCTTTCCGCTTGTCCGTATGCAAGTCATCTTCTAATTAGTTTTAAATTAAACTTTAGGGTGAGCAGCTAGCACATGATTGTTAAAATGTGCTAATTTTCTAATTAAGAAAAGTGTCAGAATAAAGGAGTGCAACTACTGCAAGTCCTCACTCCTCTTTAGTAAAACCATTGTGTATCTTCTAGGAGACTCGAGTTCAGTTTCAGTTCAGTTTCAGTTCAGTTCAGTTCCGTAGTAGTAGTAGTAAAATAAAAGAAAGAACTCAAGGTGTGCATAGTGCGTGTACGTGGGGTAAATTTTGCCGTCACTTTCACTTCACGTAGAGCTGCATCGTTGCATTGGATTGAAACTCTGGAGAAGAATACGCCGGGCCGGGTGGAGAGTCGTAAAAGACAAACTTAAGTTAGAATAAGAAAGAAGAAGAAGCAGCAGCGGATCGGAGCACGTGTTGGGTAGGAAGATTGCAGAGTTACTGAAGTCAACTTTAAAGTTCGGGAAGAAGATCGAAAATCCGAAGAAGTAGACGAAGAGGTTGTGTTTAAAATAATGTATGAAGTTGGAGACGGTCTTTGGTAATAAGATGGAAAGAAGAATTATGTCCTCACTCCACTCCCACAGCACAGCACACAGTACAGGACATTACCATACCATGTGCTATTTTAACACCGATACGGGTAATACGGGTACTAGACGAGCCTACATGCACACATAGGAAGGAACAACACACGAATATTTTTATGCTAGTTGGGTCAGGTATGTTGTTGGATGTGTGCATGCATAAAGAAGGACTAAAGGGAAACCCCGAACCCGAATCACTCTGGGAATCTAAAGATAGCTAACCTAGCTACTCCAGAGATGAGATGAGGTTGTACTACGTACGCACGCTGGAGTTCAACATCCAGCTTCAGTTTCCTACCACCACCAACCAACATGAACCAACTTTTTGTTGTGTTTCACGCGTCGATTTTTTTTTTCTACAAAGATCAACAAAGACGCACATGTTCTCATCTTCTTCAACCAAATCTGAAGGTTACATTTGTAGGCGTGAAACGGTTTTTAATTTCCCCTGCCTGCCGTCTTGACTCCTTTGATCCTGGACAAACAGCGAGTAATTTATGTGCTCCAAATTGAGCACAAAAACATCTCACAGTTTTTCAATTATCAGTCTTCAATAATTGCACGCTCTGGTTCAAAAACGTGTCCTTGTTACAATACTCTTAAATCCGAGCAAGATTGAGAGGTCAGATGAAGTTTTGACGGATAATTGGACACGACCGCGAATTGAAAAACAGGATCGAGAGTCAGACCAGACAGGTCCTCTGAGAAGAGGTATTCCCTCTGGACACTTATGATTACTATATGCAGAACTCTGCAGAGGTGGAAATACTAAAATCCGCAGAAATTCCACTTAAACATGTCTCCTGAATTAGTGCGGAAGTATTGACACTTTTCCAACAACTTTATGTTTTCCAACCCTGCTTTATGTCCGTACGTACATAAATTTTCCAATGCAGGGTGGGTGTGCTGGCACTGTACAGCGTGTAACGAAGACATCTCATCTATATCTTTCAACACTTTTTGACGTTAGTTGGGCTTGGACCAATGACACCTTTCCACATTTCACTGTCAACTAATACTGCACAGCTCAACCGAAGATGCATCCACTTGTGTTATGTATTATGTGTAATACGTTATGTAACTTGAAAACCAGAAATTCGGGTGAGTTTGTATTGATTCTACAGAGTAGAGTACTACTCATGAACGCAGCCAACAAGTTACATAATCTGTGCTGTGCAGCTTTCTCCACACACGTTTTCTCATCAGTCTTATGCACGACAACGAAACCAAAAACCCAATCCATATTTTCAAGTTGGCTAAGCAAGAGCTTAGTGTACATGCATAAACTTCAAACCACAAACTTGCTTGTTTCAACCCTCTTGGAATTTCTGTGCAAGCAACCGACCTAGGCAAGGCAGGCGCAGCACAAGCACGTGCTACGGATTTACTAAACGGAATCATCATCATACATACACATGATGCACGTTTCATAATTTGTAGTAATGCCAAGCCAAGGCAAAAATACATTCATACCGACCGAACAAGTCAAATTAATCAATGCATTAAGATGTTGCATGTTGCATTGCATTCCTGAACCTATCGCCCCACAGTTTCCGCTTCACCTACGCTGCGCTGGAATGAGCGGGGTATGCTTTTTAAAAGTACTTTGTATCAAATGGAAGGAGGAGAAAACTAATTGGCGAATCGATTTGCAAAGTTCATGACTAGGAGAGGAGAGGCTGAACTGAGCTGAACTTGAAATGACATATTGGTATTGTCTGGAAGCTCATGCTGCAATAAGTAGCGAATGTTCTTGTTCTGGTACACATGAATGGGATTGGGAAGATACCCGCACGGACATGGAGGAAGATACCGGGTAGGTTACGCACAGGATTTTTGGTTCGGATGGTTGGGATTGAGGATCCGAGTGGAAAGACTAACAAAAGAAGACATGAGGGGATGAAATGGTGCGTAAATAGTTCACAATGAGCTCACCAAAGTCTCGGGTCACATATCCAATTGGAAAGACTGACGAGAAAAACGGAGTTGTTAGAACCAAATGACTTTTTCGCCTATTTAGAAGATTATCTCTAAATATACTACTACACATAGGACAGGGCAAGAGTAGAGTTGAGTTTGAAGTTGGATAAACGTTATAGCCTCGTTCCTAGCATTTGACAATTGCAATTTCAACTTTCTGCTTCATGAGAAACTCCAGCACTCACTCAGGAGAACGAATAAGATCCGGCCCATACTATTTGGGAAAGTTAACTGGAATTTTACCACTCATCCGACGACTCGACTGTCTATATTGTATATAATGCCCGGGTCTTCTCATCTCAATCTCAACCAATCTGTCTCTCACTCACTTGAACTGCTTTCCGCTTCATAAACTAACCCAGTTGAGACTTTTCCTTCCACATTCGCATCCGCTTTTCTTCCTTGACCTTTTGTCTCAATATCCGATGACTTCTCAGTTCATTTCAATGCGGAAGGGTGGAAAATTGTGAGGATCCAACATTTAATAGCCAAATTACGTAGAATGACACTAAGGACAAGGAGTTTCGACAAACGAACGTACGCAGATAATTAATCAAGTCTCTTCCATTTCTCTAAACCCCTCAAGTTACGCTTACGCTCCTCTCTGATTTCCTTATAAATCTTTTTGTGCGCCTGGAGTGGATTTTCACAGATTTTTCGCGTAACTTTGTTTCAGTGAAACAAAGCGCGTTCAGAATCCATGGACGGTCTGGACGTTTGGAGCCGGTCATTTCATTTCCTTCGCTTTGTTTTCTGTTTGTCACGGCGTAGGATCAAAGCAAGGGGGTGAATAGATTACTATTACTACCTTGGCTAACCCAATCAAAGTTGAAGGACTCTCTTCCTCCGCAGAAAATTTTGCCTTTGAATAGTAAAGTTTCCCTAGAGACACAGCGCTGCTGCTGCTGCTTTGCTCCACGTTTTTCACATTCACATTCAGATTCAGATGGATGCCATCTGCTGCTTGCTCTGGGGAAAGCCTCTCGCTTAACGGAAGTACGTCGTTGAACTACGTACGTAGACTATCATCCTCCACATTTTCGTTTTCTTTTAAAGGAAATATGTAAAAGTAATTATTTGTGTATTCATGTGGAGCAGTTTGGGCTGGGGATGTTTATACTTGAACTTTATCCTCACATTTTATATGTAACAGACATTCTTATTGACACAACATTACATTACACTACACACATAAACATAATCATAAACGCCAACTAACTAGGAATTTGAATTGGCACAAAGTCACCATTTCGATCCCTCGATCCCAATCCAGAGGTGTTATTACTCAGTCTCGAATTGAGCGCAACTCATTTTGTATAAGTGCGACGAGTACTACTTGCCACTTGCTGCTGTGCTGTGCTTGCGGTTTTCAACCCCGGCGATAGTTGACGACACGATACGACGCTCTCAAAATTAATACTCATGTTCCATAATTTATTGCCTGCAACGTTCCAAGCAAGCAAGCTAGTAACCCACCCAAAATTCTCTCGTTTGTATACAATTGGCATTGAAAGCAATAGAGTGAGAGATGAACCAGAGCAAGTATGTAGTCGAGAAATGGCGAAAACCGCATTCCATTTAATGTACTACTTATGGTTTCCAAAAACAGGGTTGCGATACATGGAAATTCTACCCGAATTTGTTTTATGACATTCTTTTTGGTCTCAAGCATAAGAATGAAGGTTTTGTGCATGCTTAAGCATGACGGCAAGGCAAGGCTTGAGCCCTAAAATAGAAAGTCGGGTAGAGTTCATATAAATTTTGCTTTCCTTTTTACATCGCATTGTCGTCGTCGGAATGAATGTCAAATTGACTGGGAGACGAATGTACACATGCATTCGTCTCTCTTTCTCTGATGTCGCAAGTGGTACGAGGGAGTGAAAAATAAATCGCTGTCAGCACAAGTCACGGCCAAAGAAAACAATGGGAGTGAAATGAGTCAAAGCCAATAGTAGATCAGAAAGGGCATGAAGACGACGACAAGGACTCATCCTCATTATTGCTACCCGGCAAAGTTACTCGCAACCCGCACCCGCTTTTCAAAGTTCACTTACAATTGGATTCTCTACCAGCCAACCAGCAATTCGATTTCAGGTCGTCGTGAAGGTAAACAAAAAGATGATGATGATGGATGACGCACAATGCAATGCCAGGGCATCCATGGCATTAATTAGAGCCACAGATACACAAACGCACATTTGGGAGAGCAAAATAGGCAAATGCATGGGCGAAGAGTGCAATGCAATGAGTTGTAATGAGCAACGACTGCATCGCATAGAGAGACTTAATTAAGGCATGTTGTGTGTATTAACATAATAAGAGCACTACAATCATTCAGTTTCAGGAGGGGCCTGGCAAAGCAGCAAGCAAAGTTAATGCGAATTTCTTATCATTACTTGCACACACTGTGAAATTCCTAAACGTGAAGGATGTAGTATTTGCTATTTGAGTGTGCTGTGCATTTTCACTGCACTGCACTGTACTCTCTGAAATTTCCACGCTGTCTCCAATCAGAACAGAAGTTGGAAGCTGGTTTATACCCGGTACACAGGAAATTATCAAAAGTAACTTTCCTGCATGCTAGCAAATTTCAATTCAGACATTTGATGACAGAAGTCTCACATGAGCATTTGACTACAAGTACAAGTACAAGCCAGGCATTTACATTTGAGTTAGTTTGAGTCTAATTTGATGCATATATGTACGCAAATTGCACATGCACAAGCACGACACAAATTCAGGAAAAGTGAGTTAAATTCTGTAGCAGCAGTGAGATGACTTTGGATCAAAATGCAATTGCAAGGTCCTAATAAAAAAATGAAGAATGACTTTCGCTTGATTGATTGCACGTGTTGGACAGACAGACAGACACACGAAGACTTAGATTTAGATTGTAGCTACCTGATAGCTCACGTTAGTTAAAAATGCACAAGTATAGCACGATCATTCCTTCCTGCTTTTTGCATCACTTTTGACTTTGGCTTATAAATATTTTTATCAACTTGCACTTGCTTTTCACTGCAACTCATTGCAAAGCATTCATGCAAAAATTGATAACGTTTGACGTGCCTTCCAGGCTATGCAAGCAGGTTTGGGAGTAAACTACACAAGAACCTCAGAACATTACATTGTAGTATTCATTAGAGAACCGAGTTCTACTTAACGCGGAAAGCTCATTTAGCCCAATCAAATAGGTTTGCCGACAACTTTTTACTTGTTAATTGATTTGTGCACGCAATGGTAATGGCAGTTCCAAGTTTCCAATGCCATTCCTAGCCCAGCCAGCCTATTTGTTATGAATGGAATGAGATCGGAGGGTTGGGAATGGGAATGCGGTGCAGTCAAGTTGAAGTTTAAATTCACGTATGCTTGCAATGCAATGCAATGAATGCATTTTGAAGGAGGCAGAGTGACTTTGACTAGTGAGTGAGATTAAATTCTTTTTGCAGAATGCATCCACCATAACCAAACTAAAATACGGCTTGGCTTCATCACTTCCGCCGAAGGAACATGGACTTAAGAAATTGAAAGATGAGATTAGTCGTTAGTTACTATTCGAAAAAGCGTGAATGCATATTTTCAAAGCAGACGTTTCAAATGCTTTCAGCATAACTAATGATGTGCCGGACTGGCGGGTAGTAGTGGTTAGTTGAAAGCTAAAGGTCCAAAACAGATTCAATTATCTTAAAATGCTTGTCAAGAGCACTGCTGCTGAATTCTCTTTAGATTTTGGTGCATCTTGGACGCAGACAACGCTGATTTACTTTCTCAACTTTGCCGATCGTTTTTTTTTCAGTTGTGTATTTCTCTCTGTGACTGTGAGAACCCGAAACTACTAAAAGTAAAATCAATTCTGAATTCGCGTTCTGGGTTCTGGCACAAGTCAAAGTCAGAGTCAAATTAGACTAAAAAAACTGGGCAAAGCAGAATAAGCAGAATAAGTCTAATCCTATTTGTAATCTGGAGATAAATCAGAGTTGCCACTCAAACATCAGCAGGTTCTGACTAACCGACAGCCCGTGCAGTGCAGGGAACTGAACTGACCGAGACCGAAAAACGAAAGAAATTCTAGTTTTCCCTGCTCTGACGAATAATGATGAATGACATTCGTGCCTTTGACCTTACAGTGATTGCCATCCGTCAACAAAGTGAGACGAACAAACTTATGTTTTCACCATGCACTGCCTGCACGCCCTACCCGGCCGGCCTAAACTCAACTACTCCACTACCCGCGTGCAAGTATTTCCTCCCAAAACCCATGTTATATTTAATTTTTACTACGTACAGTACATGCAAGCCTTGCCCGGGTTCTTGTCTTCCCATACCCTGTCCGTCAAGTCAGGCCAAGAAAAACTGAAACTGAAAGCTAAACCGTTCATTGTAGTAGTCACTAGTCACTGCTCACTGCCAAAGTAAATGAGGTTTGGAGTTTTAAAGCCCGAGCTTCGTGCACTGCGTTTAGAAACGCGGAGGTATTTTGTGTAAGAATCACAAAGTACAATGCTCCAAGTCATTTGTCATGTCACTCCCCCTCTATTTTCCAAACGTTGAAACAAAGAAGGAAAATGGTGATCCATAAGATCAAACTGAAAGATCAATTAGTCAGAACCACAAATAATAAATGGTTGCTGCTTGCTCGCTTTGGTTACCGTCCAGCCCGTCCACCTACCCGATACCCCTTCCTTTCTATTTTGAGATGGATGGATGACAATTGTGAACAATTTCTTTTTTGGCTGTCACTACAGGAATAAAATAAAAATGTCCTCTTTCACGACCACGTCCTCTACAATTAGTATTTTTCAAGTCAAATGTAGTATCAGACTTTAGTGGTCTGGAAAACCCATCTACTGAACAAATTCAAAAAAAGTTTTGGGCTATATTTTTGCAATGCAATGCAAGTCAAGCCAAGCCAGTCATGACTGCAAGTTAACCTTATTCTCCCCCTGCAACTGCAACAGCAACAGTACAAATTGCCACTGAGAAAATTTGACTCAATTCACATAAATAGTTCTAGTTGAATAGGATTTGCTGAAGGGATGAGATGAAGTCTGTCTGCTTGGATGGCGGATGAGCTGGAATTGGTATTTTGAGGGGAAGAGGACGTACTACGAACGAGGATCTTTTTACAAATCTACATAAACAGGTTAGCATGGCACTCACATGGGTGAAGGACAAGAACTTTCCATTGCATCGCAGTGCAGTGCATCCATACCTCCAAGATTAGAAATGTACCTCGGAGGTACTTTCTTCACTTTCACTTTCACCCTCCTCCCTCAAACGCAACAACTTTGTGTTCATTCAACCAAATACAAGTACATATATCGAATTATGATAAAATTTAATGTACGGCGGACAGTTCCACACATACACCTTTGGGGAAAAGTTGAACTTGGTTCCGGAACAAATTTCTCAGAGGTCCAAGGGCTGAGGAATGTTTTGTATCATAGAATAATTAGCACTGAATTGTTTTTCAGCCAGCCCACATGTCATCAATTTCCAAAAGAACGGATCAGGATTAGTAATGAAATGGATACAAGTACTTGGGCAGGGTAGGGCAAACAAAGATTTAGATTGTGCTTGTTTGGCCAAATTGGACAAAAGCAGCACTAACCAACAGCCTATAACATAAATGTTGAAAGTTGAAAGTATGACGGAACGGAAGATTGAAGGAATGGAATATAGTTGGATGACCTAACGAGAGAACCCTCCGACGGATGAGACAGACTTGTTGTGTTGGTTCAAAAAGCGGGAACGGGCGGGCAGGCAGACCACGGAACTACAGGGAAAATCCTATAATGATATTTTTCTTCCAATTTGAAGAGGGGGGAAGGAGAAGGACTGAATCATCAATTTAGATCTTAAGGAGGAAAACGAAAGTGCATCACAATTGGAATCAGATCGCAGGTCGTCTCAATAATTTAGAGGGAGGATAGGATACAACACACATCCATAGAATCCAATTCCGAAAGAGGCAACCCAATAATGCTTACATCAATTCACATGCATGTTCGGATTCAAAGGTTCGAAAATTGGGTTCTCACTCCAGCTACAACTGCATAGTACATACTACCGATGCACCGAGGGCAAATGAAATGCGGGTATTTAGGAAGAGGGCATCCATCCTACACAACTGCCCAGTGCATGCATTTTATTTTAACTAGTCGGATCTGGACGTGAATAATTGCACTTCATGGGTCATAGACTCGAGGTAGCAGTGCAGTGCAGTGGTAGCAGGAGTGATTAATTCATAATTAACTTGCCCACTGATCTAGCTGAATCACATACATACGCCTAAATTGAGAATTAGAGAGCAAACCCTAAATCACGTCCTGACTGGCTGCAAGTTGGACGAGAAAAATTTCAACAAATTGGGCTGTAAATCGCACTATACATATCCAATTTCAAGAAAATAAAATAAAATACACGGCTAAAGGCAAAGATCGGTCGGCAGGTCGGTTGTCTTTGGTTGAAAAAGTAGTAAGTAGTATGCCTATGTGTCCAGCCACAAAAAAAAGTCCGACTAAAAGCAAATACGCGGAAAGAAATGAATTCGCTGCTCATCTCGTCTCAAGAAGAAAGACTTCAATGTCACGGTCATGGGCAACAGATAGACAGCCTGAAGTAAAGAGACGAGAACCGGCAATCAGCCAACTTGATAAAGAAAGAACAACAAAATCTTTCGGGCATCTCAGGAGAGTTTCTCTCTTCAACTTCAACTCCCCACAAGAGTCACTAAAACCAAACCGAGCAGACCAGCGACCGGCTTTCTTCCTTTCAACGTATGAAGTATGTACTCAACCTCTACCACATTAAAATTTGGTTGATCGCTTCTAATTTTCCGGGTTTTTTGCTTTTTATTAAAGAAATAAAATTTTGCATCTGAGGATGAGTTTGACTAATAGAGCCAAATTCTAATTTTTGTGAGCAGAAATGAACAGAACTGCTCTGCAAGCAGAACTTTGGCTTACTGAGCTGAGGATACATCATAGAAACTGCAAATTGAGGGGGATCAAATATTACGTAAGTGCATTAATGGCCTTCTTTGCCAAGATGCAATTTGGTGACAGAAGTCTTAAAGAAGTCCACTTTCCTCAACCAAATTAGGAAGAAACTAGCAAATAGCAAGCAGTGCGAGCAAGCTTGGACCTGTCGCCTGTGTAAATGAAAATGGTCCGTACTTTGTAGTAAAGCCTAAATGGTTAATGGACAAATAAATCCCACTTACTAGCTCACTAATAATAGACAACTTGTGAAAGGAGGAGTGCTTTTAATTTGGAAGAACGAACAGGTTACAATGTTATGTAATGGAGTAAAGCCCCCAAGGTACACGACAGGAATAATATTGACTGTATTTTAGATCTTTCTTGAATAAGACCACCAAGCCAGACAGCCAGAGCTAGAGCAAGACGTCTTTTCCAGCTCCAGCCTCCTTTAGTTCAGTTCAGAGCAAATGCAATCTTCCGTTCGTTATTCTTTGCCATTTCTATTCCTTTCTATTCCTGGATTTCCACTCATTTTTTCTCTCAGCTAATTTCACTGTTCTGTCACTTCCAAATCAAAATCCCTCCATTTCACTTTCACTTTGAAATCCCGACTTGATATCGACTTCGGCTGGTTGACTTGAGAAATTCAAGCCACAGCACTGCTTAAATTGTGTATCATCCATTCCAAATTAACTCATAATTTAATTGCATTTAAAATATTTCAAGCAGCTGTCGAAGCAAACGGTCTATTGAAAATCCCTTTAAAAAACTTCGCTCTGCTCGCACGGTGAAAAGATTTCAAACTTGAACGTACAGTCAGTCAGTCAAGTAGAAATAAACGGTGGCTGCTGCTAGCCTGGCTGGCGGCTCACTCACATTCACAGTTCCCCCCCTGCTTGCTTAGCCTAAGCAAGAATTTGAAATAAAATTTTGTTCTTTCTCAAGAAAATCAAATGAAGCGTGTAAAACAATTCCAGACGAACAAATCCAAATTCGTATAAGAAAACTTTAAAGTACATTTCAATGGATGAAGATTGAAGAAGTAGAAGAAGACTTGAGCGTTTGATTCAAATTTTCAAAGGAAGAAAGTTTGCGTTTGTTTGGTTGAAGGAGCAGTGATGTTATGATATGCATATTTACATTTCCTTGATGTCTTTTTCGCCTCTCTGTTTCTCATAAGATCACTTTCCTCTTGCGTAACGTAAATTTACTTTCTTCAATGGCTCAGCACGAGAACCAGTTGCAGTTCAAACAAGACAAGGGCAACTGGCATTGGCAACAGCATCTTCCATTATTACTTGGCATTGCAGATGCAAGATGCACCACCCAATGTCTCTACAACTCCGAATTCCGCCTAAACTCTCCCTTTAAGTAAACAAATCCATTTTTATTTCTATTTCTCAGAAACAGTCCCCTCCAGCTTCCTGTCCTCTTATACATAGTACGAGCCTCATTTCAAATTTATGAGCAACTTCTAGTTGCAAAGTTTCCGGCATAAAAAAGTTTATAAATATTTGCAAGATTTTCTTTTTTACAAAATCTTGCTTATTAGTTTTTCTGTCTTCATTCATGTCACTCATCGTCACTTTGAGTTTGTCTTTGCACTGCACTGCACTGCACGCAGAACTTTAATTAATCATGGTGCATTGCAGTTTAATTGCAATTCGGAACGTCCTAGGCTATTTCGAATCCAATTTGCTACTAGTACTAGTACTGGTACTTCAAGAAACAAAGACGTAAACAATGCTCACGATCGAAGACTCTCGAAATGAGTTTTCAATTCTCACTTTAGCGCTACTACCCGGGCTCTGAACAAACAGCAAATTCAAGTGCAGCGTTGGCTTAAAAACCCTGCGACGACGACCCTTCTTAGATTTTGATAAGCACGCATGGTATTTTGTTGTTGTCTAAGACTGAGCTGCTTAGATAAGAACAGCGGATCGGGTAACAATGTTGTTCTTTTACACACCATACATTACCAAACCTTTTCTCAAAAACATACTTTCCAAGTTGATTTCAAGATTGTAGATTCAACCAAACATCCAAACTGACCAATACAGTACGACCGACCAACTATGTATGTTATGTAATGAAAATGAACTCATCATAAACAATTTTCCTTCCCCCTACCCGGTTTTAGTGCAGTGCAAGCAAGGACATCAATGTAGACCCAGACCCAGACCGGAAAGAAATAAAAACCAGAACTGAATGTATTGAATCAGAAAGGAATTCAATTCAATGCAGTCGCAGTGCAGTCTGCAGTGTAATATTTTATGTAAGAAAAATGAAAGGAATGAGTGGATTTCATAACCCATGTCATGTCATACAAGGAAGGGACGACGAAACCTTAGATGGACTGACTGGACGGACGACTTGGAATCTGAGTGAGTGCTGACTGCTGACTGCACTGCAAAGCTCTTACAACTGTAAGACGCGGGTCAGGCAACACAGCATTTCCCCCACATCATCATCATCATCATGAATGTCACAAATGATTTTCTGTCACCCCCCAAAATAATGAATAGACCAGCGACCGGAAGGTTAATGAAATATTTTGACCTTCCGACTTTTCCACAAAACTTTCCTTTCAGCAGGGTTTCTCTCTCTCACAAACTTTATTTTTGTGGGTGAGGCAAAAATTCTATTGCAGCACTCTCGCATCGCATGCCTGCCCTCACCTATCATTGCGTTGGACACCCAAGCTCGCTCCGAAATCAAATCAACATCTCACTATGATTCATTCCTAATTACTGCGATGTTCTTACTTTCTCCACAGAAAGCACCCCCTTAACCCGCATGCACTAATACCAGCACCGATGCATCATTTTTGTTTGCATGCAGATTCTCCCCAAAAACCCCCGAAAACTACGATTATTGCAATTGCAATGTAGTTTGTTCAGAAACCTCATTCTAGTCCCGCAACTTGATGGAATTGTTTTGAAGAGCTTTAATAAAACAGAAGAGGGCAAATATTGCTTATTAGCATAGGAATTCTAATAACTCCAAAGGCTCGGTGTGGACTGCAATGCATGCAATGATACGAAATGCATCTCAGTGGATCTGCATCTGCAAGTGCATCTGGAATTAGTTCAACTTTCTCTGCTGCTTTCACTTTAGCTAATTTTAGCTGAGAGGGTTGCATCTTGCATGGTTTGAAAACTCAAACTCCTCTCAAGATCAAGCCAGGCAGGCAACTCAGGCAAGCAACAATTTCCTCGGAGTTAGTGAAGAAGGAAGGGAAATTGAAGCGCCTTGAGGAAGTCTCATCTCATTTCATTACGATCCACCAATATTAGAAGGCAAGGTTTAGCTTATCCATCCAACGTCTCTCCTTGACTTAATCAAGTGCCTGCATTGTAGGTTTGCCTAAAGCCTTACCGAGTTGGTGCACCTTGCAAGTTCAGGTTCAGGTCCTATGCTATGCACTGCACTGAAATGCATCGTGGAAAGGGTTGAGAAGTCGAGAGCAGACGGCAGACGTTGCGTTGACGTGCCAAGGAAGAAGGTAATAATAATGCTAAGATAATACGCTCTCCGCACACATCCAGAGTCTGTCTTGGTTGGGATAAAGCATGCAGCAAAAAGAAAGCATGGGTTGTCCCTGCCTACTTTCTCTTTGAAGAATAGAAGAATGAATGAGTCATCTCATTACTTGCCCTGTCTGTCTGTCATCCCTCATGTCTGTGAGACAATTTCACTTTGCGACAATCCTGCGGGCTTCTCCCGTGTTGTTTACATTTCCTTTTCAGAAAATGGATTTTTCTCACTTTCCCCAGATTTGAGTGAGAGAGTAGTTGAGGGGGTTGAGGCAGAAGAGCCTAGGTTGGAGCTTGCTGGCTAAGCTGAATTTCATAAAGGTACAGTTAGTTGTTCAGCTACGTCTGACCTGTTCGAACCAATGCCAAGGCCCAGACAATAATTTCTGTCTTGGAAAAACTTTAATGTAAGAGTAAGAAATTCATTCAGCCTTCTTTCTCTGCTCCCCTCAATTCATAAAAATGAGAACAGAATGAATTGAAAGAGTCCAACGACAAAATGCAAGCCGCGAAGGTGAGCCAGCCAAAATGCCCAGCCCAGCCCAGCAGCCCACGACGGTTGCACACAAACTTTGCACTTGCACCATTTATATATCCCAAAAGTATACTAAAAAATCGAAAAGGCTAAGGAAAACCGTTTTCACCAATGCAGTGCACCACAGCTCCTCAGCATTTTTTCTATCGTGCTCGTGCTTGCCGGCTTCATTCTATGCTATGAAGGAAAAAAAGTGGAAGGGGGAAGAAAGAGAAAGTTGAATGTTTTAACATTCTCACAATTTCGTAAGTCTTACACACACGAATGCTGCAATGTATGGCGTATGGTCGGTTTTGCCTTGAACTGAACTGGGACTGCTGAATTGAACTGAATCATTGATGAATCAATTCGTAATTCTAAGCAGACAGGCTAGACCAGACCGTCCAGGCTTTAAGTAGGTGTAGTAACCATGTGTAATGTGTAGTAAAGGTAGGAATATGCAGTTTATGGTATGTCTAACCAACTATTCGGCTCCAAGCACCATGCACCATGCATGCACCTTACAGTATTTTGGTAAATGATAAATATCTTGAACATATAAGTCCTCTACGCATTGCATTCGTTTTCACTTGCACCCTTGTCTTGAGAAAGAAAGTTAAAACCTTTGAAACTGAGCCTCAAAAACGCCTGTATGGAATACAAACATGCGAATGTGAGCAGGAATGGAAAAGAAATTTCCGTTTTTGTGTACGAAGAATGAAGAATGAGCGCTCCCTCTGCGTATCGTTTTATTCTTCACGATTCTGCCTGTGTATTCGGCTACGACGACGACGACAACTGAAGAAAACAAGATATTGTCAAATATGAATACATAAATGTCTTGTACTCGTTTGGCATGATGCATGCATGCACATTGCACTGACATGAGTAATGTGAACGATCCAAATGTATTACGTACATTGAATTTGGTCTAAAATGTTATAATGGACTGTGCCAATGTCATTGCTTGCCTTTATGCAAGTGCAACATGAGTATACATGTTGTACGATGCATTGTAAATATGCACTAAAACCGTTCCCAGTCCCAAGCACATATTTCACGATCCAAGCCCTATTTCTTGGAAAATCTTTTTTATGTGCTCAAAGGCACACACTACTACGAACATTACTTGATCTTCCGCTAGCATCTGCATATAAGATTTATTGTCCGCCACCGCCTGCCAGTCTCCACTTATGAGTGCAGTGCACACACTTAGTTCAATGGCGAGGCGAATCGCAGACACAACGAACTACGGACCTCTTATCGGTTGAGTATCTCCAGAATGTCTTTTGAGCTTTTTTCTACATAGAAAACTTCAGACTCTTTCTGGTGCTGTTCGGTTTGCGAAAACCTCAAATTTCAAACAAGAAATTTTGTTTCGTTTTATAATGATTTACAAACTTATGCTTGCAATTGACTGGTCAAGCTGGCAATGCAAAAATGAGGGTGTTTCTAAACAACGGACTAGAATTTGCTCCATGAAACAAAAGCCTCTTTGTACATCTCCGTGCTGCAACATTGAGCTAACACGAGCAAGGTGTGAGGGGAAGTGTGAAGATAAAATGCAAAAGTAAACATTGCTTCTATTTCCGCTTTTAGACTGCATGATTTCTATACCAACAGAAACAGAGAAGGGTGAGTAGTCGTAGTCTAATGGTAAGAGTATATCAAGTTAATGCTTGATCCTTTCTCCAAGCTCCGAGGAAAAAAAAGTTCAGGTTGAAGCTATCTCCAAATACAGGCCGACACCTTGAGACTGAGACTGAGACGCGGGTTTTTCCCGTGAAAAGGGACGACAGGAGATCAGGAGCGGATTGGAACGGATCAGATCAGATGTAATCAACATGTCTTGACGCGTCGTACGACGTAGCTCTTTGTATCTACTTCACTTTTACTTTCTTCCAAATGTACACTACGCAGAATAGATCTGGTTGTATACAAAACCAGGCACTCAAGTGCTGGTGAATCCATGGTATCCGCGTGGTTGCATGGTTCTTTCAACTTTCACTTCAGTTCACTGATCTACATAGAGTCTACTACGTTACATAATGTCATTTCTTATTTTCTCGACTGTCTGTAGAAAACAAGGCGCACATCGATTCTGATCTACAAAGAAAGTTAACACTAAAAAACATTCAAAATTCACCCGAGAAATACTTGGCTAAGATTTTGGCTTCGAAATAAACATGCCTTCCCTTAATCGCAAAGGTCTTGCCTCTCAGCGTCAATACGAAATTGCTAGTTGTTCACATTTAGAGTTCCTAATCGTATTCAGCAAGAGGGTACATAATTTCCAGGAATGAATTGAAATGAAATTAAAAGTTTTTTTGTACAACGAAATGCAAACACGATAACGCATGGAAATGGATTCTTGGAATGTGAAGTGAAAGTTTCAAATGAAGACTCGTCTCCGTCAGTCTCAAGGGTCATTGACATTGTCGTTGTTAATCGGAGAAACTGACTGACTGACTTTAGACACAAAGTTTTGCTCCAGCTATGTGTATTGGGATTTGGAGTTGAATTGACATTGACATTGGCTTTGGCATTGAATTAGTAGCAGAGCAGCAGTAGCTCTTCCTCTCCATTTGCTTTAGCTGCAACAACAGTAACAGTTGACAGGAAGATGCACTTAGGTAATATGAACAGAGGAGGAGCACAAGTGTGATGAGATGGTTTAGATTTCAGCGCATGCATGTGAATGATGTAAATGTGAAAGTGAAAGTGTAGACTCTCAGAGCACCAAATTACATACTTGAGTCCTCCTTCAGGATTGTGTCAATAATTGCAATGCTATGCTATTCCCCTCCACTCCTACGGCACCAATAGTTAGCCGAGCTGCCGACACACATGCATGCTAAACATACATACGTACAAATACTGTGTTCCCTTAAAAGGAATCAATGTTTTGCTCATATTTATTCTTACGAATCTTCGTTCGTTTGCAGGGGGTGGGGATACAGTTGGTTTCATCTCCCTTACGAGGTGAAAGTGAAAGCGATCTGTCTGTGGAAACTGATGATAAAATCCCAAAGTCCGGCCGGACGACAAAGCAAATACAAAGTTGTATTGATATTGAGCCAAGACCATGACCATAATTATTAGTTGGGAGTGAAATTAATCTGTTCAAATGAAGGGCCAGAGTCAGGACAGGGCTTTCAGCCCCAGCCCAAAAACTGAAAAGTCTTAATGATTCCTATTCAATGTCACTCAATGCAATGCTCTTTAGTGCACACGATCTGCACTGGAGTATTTATTCCTTTCAATCTAGACGCGTACACATTTACATTTGGCTAAGGCAGGCGTCGAGGTCTGGCCCAGATGAGGGGAGAAAGTTTAGTTTGAAGTAAAAGAGGTGAAAAAAAAGAAAGAAGAGAGAAAGTGATACGCAGATGACGGCTCACCTTTCTCAAACACACACGAAGTAAGGGTGGAGTGAAAGTCATCCTTTTTGTATTATCCAAAAGTATAATTTCCCTACAGAACAGAGCAGTGTGCGTTTCACGACGAAGAGAAGCGTCAACGCTTTTGCCTACTTCGACTTCTATTCTTGCAACAAGAAAAATCCACACACAAACACACTTAAAATTATTCACCCTCGTGCTTCTCAAGTTCAACGACGAAAGGATGACAGCTTTCAACTTTTTTCCAGCTACGCTGCTACAATGTAATCAAGAAACAAGTTAAAGATGTCTCGAAAGCGGAGCAGACACCAGAGTGAATTCAGTGAATATAGCGTCACTCCCAAAAACTGGCTCAGTTTTTCTTGTTTTATTTGTTAATCATGCATATCAACGGGTATGCGAACCTTTTTGCTTCCTGACTAAAAGAGCTTTTATAAAAATCTCACAATTCTTCTTCGCGTTGAAAGTTTACCGCTCCCCATAAAAGGACCTTAAAAATTCTTTCTTTTTCTTTAACAAATGCTGAATTTTGAATATTTTATATGCATGCGGGCTGGATTTGATCTCTGCCATTGCATTGCTTTAATATTGAGCAGGCAGATTTTTCTCAGAATTGGAAAGAGACGACGGCAAATTTGGCACCAGGTGTGCATTCACCAGTGTAGAATTCTGTAGAATTTCTAGTTCAGCTCTAGTTACGACCGCAATGAGCTGCAGCGTTCCATTCCTAATTAAGCTGATTGCTAGCGTGAGTGAAGAATTAAGCTAAACTTACCCGTTTCGGCCTTCCGTAGCCATTCCTCTCTAAATTCCAAATAAATGAAGTAGCTGCAGAGTCACTACTAAAAAGATCATAGTGTTGAAATTGTGATCCACTATCCCATAAGCCAGACATTTGATTTGGCATTAAGTAAGCGTATTGATGATTGTCACCGCCAACAAATTGAGGATTTGTTGCTTTGGATTGATGATTTGGTTGAAGGTGTGTTGTAGGGAGTCGACTTGGGTAAGTAGAATGGGCTTTCTTTCCATTTACACTCAAATGCTTAGCCTCCATGTTGTCAAAATGAGGCAATCAAGTCCAGCTTTGTCAACTTATTTCACAAATGTATGTATTTCCGCACAGTTGGTACACAAATTATGTAAAGTCCGGCCTATGCATCCTCTTAAATTCAAGAAGGGCGGATGTGAAAATACTTAATGCGGAAATTGATGCAAGGATTTGCATGGAGTAAGTAAGATTTTCGATGCGGACATGTGGGGTATCATATAAAATGCAGTAAGTTCTACACCCGGTTTTGGTGGTGGTTTTTGTCGCCTTTCTCCGTCCTTAACTTCCTAGGCGAATGATTATTTCATTTTAATTTTCTGTAGTACTATGCTCCCATTCAATCTGCAATGCAATGGCAGACAAGCAAGGCACCCTCCACCGGATCGGGATCGGGTTCGGAGTACCGGTACAAGTTTTCAATTCAAATCTGATTAAGACTTGAACTTCCACTCCACTCAAGTAAACAGTGCGTCGCGACACTCTCTGTCGTCCTTAATTTAGTAAAAGTCGAGTGCATACAAACTGAAAATTATGAATTGACTGATTAAGAGAAGAGAGATCCGTCGTCCGGGTCTTTCGTACTCCACCCGGTGAACACGAGGGGCCTTTGAAATCTCACAATAATGCAAGACTCCGTTCATACATAAGCATAATAATATTTATGTAGAAAACTCCACTCTAGTCCCATCCACTCCACTTTAGTTTTGCCTTGCCTTGGCCCCAAATGAATGCAATGTACGTGTTCCCATAACGGGGTTATATTTTAGTTAAGTTTTTGAGTTGCTTTCAACATCCACTGCACTCAAGAGCTTTGCCTTAACGAGTTTTTAATGTGTTTCAGTCAACGACCCACAGTTTTCAAAAGTTTTCTACCAAATCAGCACACAGCAAGACAAATGCAAATCCCGGGTGAAAGTCAAAGAGTCCTTAGCTCTGCTCTGCTCACCAATCTCACTCACTCTTAACTAAGGACGCAGAGATTTTATTAAGAAACGTCCTCTCATTTGGGCACTAGAATTTCAACTAAGGCAAGGAATACCTGGTGGATCGGCTTTTTCACTTTTCAGTGATAAAATGAAGGCTATTACTACACTACTGTGGGTAGGCCAAGTCCTACAATTTCTAAGGGATTAGAAATGTATGTACGTTTGTATTGTGCTGCTCACTCATCCGAAAAACTTGGCGTCGAGATTACAAAAAAAGGCCAGTCCGCCTAATAATTATTGTCCTTATTGAAATCCCAAGTGAGTAAAGTGTTGGTTTGACTTGAAAGGCCACCATCCAAGATTACACACCTTGCATAAATTTTATTGAATGGGTTACAGAGTCAAGGCTTCTTTGTTGGCTGAGCTCACTGAGCTGGGCAGAGTGAGGGAGATGGAATTCCATTTTCATTGGGTTCAAACTGTACCATTCCACACATAGTACATTTTATATTGAAATATGTAGCTACATCTCACTCTCACTCTTCTTCTACGCCAGATCTTCTTGGGTTGAATCGTTGAATGGTTGAGAGTTGAGAGGTGATAAATTTTGGCAAAAAGAGACTTAATCCTAAGACACCATATTTCATGAAGATGACGGCTCCTAGAGATTTTTGAAGGTGAAGGTAGCCGCAGAGTTGGTAGTGGGTTGACTATACAAAGTAGTAGTGTTAGGATTTCTATTCATGTTCATCTCGTGCTGCATGGTTCGGTTAAGTAGTGTAATACCTTGGCAACATTTTTATTTGAGTGCTGTGTGCTGTAAGGAGTGAGTAGACCACCATGTATGGAAAAAGACAACCTAGTCGTCTAGTATCACCCTTCCGCATCTCCCAACACATTCTTCAGCAACGCCGACCAAAATCTTTGAGTTGTATTATTGGAGGTAAGGTTCTTGTGGGTTGAGCCGGTACGATATGGTAGATGGATGAGGTAGTCCATGATCCATATTTCTTAGGGTTGAGGACAAAGGTCGCATTGATTCCCACTGACTCAAATGATGAGAAATGAGTTTGTCACCGTCGTCGTCCTACTCGTCGTGCTTTGCAAAGAAAGCCGCATAAAAAAGCCAGGGTTAGAAAGAAACATGAAAGATCAAGGTAGAGATTTATGTGTGGGTCCTTCTGTGTCTACGCTTTTAATGTTCATCCCTTCCGTGGCCGATCTACTGCACTGCACGCTGCAGTGTTCCGGATCTTTTCTTGTGATTTTTATTCTTATTATTTTTTTATACTTATTTATTTATTTATGAATGTATATATTTATAGATATTTGGTGTGCAGTGTGCACCCATTACGCTGCAATGCATTGTGATCTGAGTTGAGCGGAAGATCTCAATGCTGAGCAGGAAGGATCTTGACAGTCACAGTCACAGTTAGTTTCAGGATTTTGTTACTCCCGCAGTGCAAGTTGTGCAAGTGCAATGTGCATACATGAAACTTCCGTTTTGTCGACGCCGCGGCTCAGAACAACTCCAAATCCGGGTTTAAGGAAAGAATAAACATTCCGGGTAGGTCGGTCGTAGGTCTTTAATGATGTTGTAATGGTGGAAACTGGAAGGCGGAAGCAAAAGCGCAGCACACATGTATAAATAATGTCCGTCAGTTTCGTGATACTTTTTCTCCTCTCCCGGCCTCTGCTGCCCTCCTTCTTGTGGTTGGATTTGGATTTAGATTTGCATTCATCTCTTGTGAATGTAATTGTTATTTTATTAGGGCATGGGAAGAGGGAAGGTGGTAGGGAATCACAATCCTTTTCCTTGTCTTCCCTTCCTTCCTTGCCAAAATCAATCCAGGCAACCCGTAAAAATAGGGGGCATACGCATAAACACTGTGTACGTACGTGTGTATCTTCAAGACTTAAGCCTCCGACTCTGTCATTTCTGTCACAATCAATCTCAATATAAAAATAAGAAGATGCAATATGCCATCGCAACGCAATGTGTAAGGCAATGCAGAGAGAGAGACCGACTCGACAGTCAGACTCGTTTTTCACTGCCACTTTCACTCAAAATCGTACAACAATACAATGCCGTGTGCAAAGTTTTTGCACATTTCTCAACAATTACAACTATTCCCCGTTGCAACTTGGAATGCTGTTTTGGGAAAAATCCATCCGACTAAATTTCGTATAAATTGATTGTTGTGCTTATTGTTTTTAAGGCAATGTAAGTGTAAGAAGTAGTTAATAAGTTGTGGGAAGTGGGATCGGATCGGATCTACTAGTCTGAGCTGAATGTGAAGTGGAACTGGTAGGTCTGCGGTGAGAACACGCGGGCTTAAAAGCCGTCCAGAGAAAGACGACCGAAGGAAAAGACGAGAGTAGCGCTTTGGCAGCACTTGGATCGATGCATTTCTCTTATCGCTATCGCGCAACGCTTTTACCATATGGACTTCAAACCTTCCTTATCCAGCCTTTCTTCCTTCCGCACTCTTCTTCAACAACATTCAGTCACAAATATGTACACTTTTTATATATTTTTTGCACATTATCAATCATGCAATCATTCCTACAGCAGGAGTCAGTCTGAGTCTTTAGAAATCGATCAATAAATGGATTTAATTGAGACCATTTAGTCAAAGTCAGTCCTAGCCGGCAAAATCTGGGAATGTCAAGCTTGAGAAATTCAATCTAAAATGGCTCAAAGGTTGCTCGATCAAATGTATGCCCAAATCGGCGAATAATTTTTTTTTTGCAAAGCTAAATTTCTCTCCGAGGCTACTTGCTTAGCAAAGCAGGTGTCAAAGTCTTCACCTGCGGGTGGCCGGATGGACTAACTAATCTTTCAGTTGTTTTAGTGTTAAAAGTGGAAGCTCCAGCTCAAAGCAAACGCTTTGGATTAGAGAGATTTTATGTATGACCATATTTGAGTTCATTGTTGCAAGGTGGACAATGTAATGTAATATATGCGGCGATGTGATGTATTTGGAGTCAGAGTCGGTGCCAGGGCTAACATTTATCTTTTGAATTGGTTCTCTTTTTAGTGAAAAAAAGCTATTAGAGCTCCTTGACTTCTGGTGCTGAGCAAGTGCAAGTGCAAAGTTGAGAACATCAGTCACCCTGTGCCCTGTGTGTGAGAGTTAAGTGTACGTGTAAATCGGTGGGATGCAATGCATGAATCCTCTTATATAACCATCATCATAAACCCTATCGGCACTAAAGATGAGAAATGCTTTCCTGGTGAAGGATCTTCACCATCTTAAGACCCCCATTGCTCTCTAATGGCTTTCTCTGTTTGTCACAAACATTTTATCACTTCAACTCTCCACTCATACGACAAACAACAATTCCAAAAACTTTGACTTTTCCGAAACCAACCAAGCCTCCGCCCCGTCACTCTACTCTAACCCAACGACCGCACACACACAAGCCTTGTCTCAAGCTGACTGCTGACCTTAATGATAAAATGACTATCTGGGCTCGGGTCAAACAAAACAACTCAGAAGGGTTAGTTCTTTGGAACTAATATGTCAATCACTCTGCACTGCAAAACCCAAAACAATCCTTTTTGTACAACTTGAGTTTTGTCAAACACTAACTGATTGCAGAGAGCACGTAATGTACAAACTCAAACCAGCCAGACTAGCCAGACCAGGGGCAGCTTAGTAATGCTGGCGGAAATAATTTACTGGCTGCGATTCCGATTGCTGTTCAGAACACCGCAACCATAAACATACACAAGAAAAATTTGCATAATATTCTGTCTTCATTGGTATTCAACAAGACAAAGGAGGAAAGTTGGGGAAATGGAAATGAATGAAAAACTACTACTTGGTGCTCAGTAATGAAGCAGGATGGTTTAGAATAGACACGCTAGAGTAGAGATTCGAGGTCTTCCATATTACGAGTGTGGTGTGGTGTGGTATGCACTTAAGGGTGGAAGGAACTAAGTAAGTAAGAGGGTTGAGGGATGTATAAATTCATTGGTTGTAAAATGAGTATAATAATTACTGATTACTCTAAAAGTAGATGTCAAAGGAGATCAAGTAAGATTTCTGTGAAGAGACATTGCACCTAATGAATATCAGACCCTCTCGCCCGTCCACAATTTCTCCACTTCTACGCACTGCACAGGCACAGTGGAGTCACATACATATGGGAAAAGAAAGGGTTGCTCTGCTGCAGTTGTTCAACCAACTGAATTTTTGCTAGGGGAGATTTCCAAAGACACCGAACCAGGCCAGCTATAATCTACAATGTTCTCCGTTCGTGTTATTTAAGAACGCTGTACTTCATTGATCATCATTATTGCTGTTCTTATGCCGAAGTTTGGAAATTTTGCGGACTGAATACAAAGGTAAACATTGTAAAGAATAATATTTTAAATTATTGCAATTGTGAGAAATGCAATCCTGAATTCCGATGCTGGGTAGATATCGCACCATTTTTCTACGTTTCACAGTGGAGAACCAGATTTGAAGGCAAAATTCTTCGACATAAACCTCAAGGCGACCAAGCCGCCCTTGATAATGAATGCAATGAACAGAACGGAGGCAAGTGGAACCACTTTATTAGGTTATGAGGTCTTCTCATTCCAACTTAAAGTAGAGATCCTCATCCCCTTGCTTCTGCGAGTTCCTATTACGCTGTAATTAACGGCAGCCTTTCTTTCCGAATGATGCATTGCTTCCTAGGACTTGTGGAATCTTCAACCCCCTCATTCATTGTCTTTCTTCAAACATAAGCTACATAAGGAACACGCCACGCGGCACTCCTCAACCGTGAATACAATGGGATTCCCCAACTTTCTCTTTTTGCGGAAACCCAACCTTAGGTTTTGCCATCTTGGCCTTGCATTACAAACTAAGACTTGTGCTTGCTTACATGCACCGAAAACGAGGTAGAAGATGGAAAGTGAAAGCCTTGGAAAGAATAAAAAGCACGACGACGACCAAGATCTTTATGCACGAATAGACTCTGGCAATAAACTTCCAAGTTCCGACCCTCTGTTTGCTCGCCTCCAAGCAGAAGAAGAAGAAAACCAAAAGTACATTTCAAATTATCATGGTAAGGATGAGGATTGAGAACATTGAATTGAAACTGGAAATGCGACAGAACGCCTTCCTTTTGCAGTGCATTTGAACCGGGTTTGCCACCGAAAAGAAAGAAAAGAAAATGAAGGTGAGTAGTGAGCATTTTCAATGCCTTAGCATAGCATTATGGAAAAGGAGATCAATGTCTTTAGCCATGTCATTCCAATTCCAATTGGGCTTTCTTCTAACCGAGGTGTCCCAAATTGGTTACGTCAACCAAGGCCTTAGCAACTGTCTTTCATCCAGGGAAAGATAAACCGCAAAGAAAATGAGATTGAAATGAAATTGGAGTTACTTTTGGGCTACTCGGTAGATTGGGTAGGCCGTCATATGTTACTTACATTACATACATTCAGTCAAATGCAGTACTCTACTCACTTTTACCTTCAATTCCAATTGCTTTCTCCCAACTCTTTCACGCGATTCATTGATGCCTTTCTTTGCTTTGCCTTTTTCCCTTGGAAAGTAAAGAGTCTGTATTTTGCATACATTTGTCACGAAACGGATGTGAAATCCTCTGCAATTGATGTGCTCGGAATGCTCAAGTGACGTTTCTTGAAATGAGACTTTACTCGATCGCACACCTTTCAAGTAGGAAATTCAATGCTGCATGGTGCCAATGTGCGGACTTTTCCCTGTAACAACCCTGGAAATCCATGCACATTTGATTTTACTTGTATGTATTAGCCAGCAGCAGTGGTTCAAAATTCTGCTACCCGGACCCGCACCCGGACTTACTGAACTATACGTAGTTTATGTAATATGACGTCGGCCGAGTGGAAAGTTCTAGTCCTAGTCGGTTAAATTTGAACAATTTCCTAGTTTTCACAGATGCTGTGGTGTTATGTCGGTTTTCCTGTAGCAGCAGTAGCAGTCAGCGTCAGTAGAATCTGGCAGCTAATGTCGAAAACTATGGACACGTGAGAGTCCGAATGGTGAGTTTGGGTGGTGTTGGAGTGCGTCGAGTGACGAAACAGATTGTGGAGTGGAATACGTAACGATGTGAACATTATACAGAAACTTGTTCAAACTGGGGAAGCAGTTGCTTGCTTATGTCAGGTCTACATAGGTGTAGGTGTTCACTGAATGTTCAATTGAACAAAGTTTGACAAACTTTTTCCATTATTGTCGTTAAAGAATATCCCCATTCCATACATGAACATTTTAGAGTGTCGGATTCTTCACTTTTGAATTGGAAAGTAGCAGATCATGCAGCCATGAATCATTTTTATTTCTATTCTTCTGATGAATTTCTTACGTGTGCTTACGAATCTAGTAGTAGTATTAGTACCGTATAAATGGAAGCAATTTCCTCGTCAACAGTCCTTAAATTCGAATTTTTTAACTACAATTCTAGCAACTCTGAAGAAAGTAAAGAGCTTAGAAATTGAACATGAGGGCGAGCAATGACAGCAAACGTATGCAGCACACGCCTCAGACTCTCAACTTTACATATTTATTACAAATTGACACAATGCGATCAGAAAGGAGTGAAGATTAAAAAGGTGATTGGAGGACAGAGAGGGGGGGTTGTACTAAAATAATATGCAAACTGCGGCACAGATATAGATTTTGAAATACAAGTGTGAAGTACATCATTAAAATGTCTTTGATGGAAATCATTGCACTTCTGACATTTAGGAGAGTCCTAATACTCCAAAGTTTTAGTCGCGTGTCCCTAATTTGTGCTTTCGCCTCTCTTCGTGCTAAACTTATGTAATTGCTTGTTTCAATCGCCAACATATTTGCAGAATTTTAGCAGAACAGCAGTGCCGGTAGTATTAAATTTTCAAAATTAGAATTGCTAGATAGGTCAGACGATTTTTAGAAAAGGCCGGCCTTCAAGCAGTCCGAATGGTGATGCTTAACTCAACTTAAAGTGAAAGTGAGATTTAGAAATACAGACGGATGGGTGGGTTCTCATGCAGAAAGTACGTAACATGACAAATTTTAAATAGGAAGAGGGTAGTAGTAAGGTGCGGATAACTCACTAATGGGACTTTGACTCAACACTCCAAAAGTGAGAAAAGGAGATGATTTCATGCTCTAACACGCTTCTCAAATCGACCTAAGTTTTCCTTACATACATATATGCACATGCAATTGAGAATTGAGTCAGGCAGAGGCAGAGGGATGCTTGTGCTATGACAGACTTAAAAAATCGTAGCTGGCACCAATGTCAATGCCAATCTCAAGAGAGACAGAAATGAGGAAAGGTCCTCATGAGTCTGAGGCACACACATGACGACTCTTTCAAGGATCTCCGACCCGGGTGACGAGGGTTCATCATCATCTCGCCTCCTCTTATCAACTCATCAAAATGCATCTCTACGAAATGCTCAAACTCTCAATACATACATTGTACATCTACTCAAACACAAACTGCATGTATTCCACACTGCACTTGCACATGCAATTCCATCAATCTCCACTTCAAAGGTCTCACGCTTCAGTCTTGCATTCTTATTTCGATTCTACGAGACCATGTCGTACGTGTAAGCTCAAATTTCAACCCTACTTTCTCCAAAATGGATATTTTCTACAAGATGCGAAATGCAAATGCTTGTAAAAAAATCTTTGAAGTTAGTCTGATAAAATGAGTCGGACTAGAGACTCCACGTGTAGAATAATGCAACCATGTCTAGAATTTTATCAAAAAGTCTGCTGGAGCTGGACATACTTTTAGTGCAAAGGTCTGATAGATTATAATTTAAAAAAAAGTAACAAGCATGAAAGCTTGGGCAGAAAGCAAACGAGGCGTGGTTGGTTGAGGATAGAAATGCTAATTCCAGGAGAGAATTAAACACACATAGACGCATACAACAAGCAGTGGACTTAATCTGCTGGTGACAAAACACAACAGAGTGAACATCAAAATCCGTCACGTCATGTTGGAGTCTGATGATGAGCGGATGAGACGACGACTGACTGTCACCAACACCAAATCAAAACCAGGCAATCCCAAATCCCTGACTGGACCTTCATGCCTTGCCATGCAACAGCAATCCCAATCTGAATTCAAATCCAAAACTCACAAACTCATTGAACTGAATGCGTCGCGTAGAGCTCAGAGCTGTGCTTGAATTTTCTATATTGAACTCTACAAAGAGTTCATTTTGAATAATATATTAGCCAGCCACCGACCCATGCAACGAGTTGAGATTTACTGACTTGCCACACACTTACTTAAGAGACAATTATGCATTCCATCCGGAGCATTAGGGCGACGAGGATTGCTTATCCTTCAGTCTCACCAACCAAACCAACCCTTGAAATAATCTCAATGCATTCGCATTCTTCCCGTCTGTGTACTTATGCAGGATTTGAAATCTTCAAAACGACAAATGTCACTCCTTTGGTTCCTGTCCTCTCCTGTGTATTATGCAAAGTATTTGAAATCCGACGTTCTGTCTGATTCTCAGAGTCAGAGTCTGGAGTCTGAGTCTGGACTGGAATACCTGTCCTGCATCAGCTCATCGCAAAATGTTGCCTTCACTCGACTTACAGCAAAACAGGCGAAACCAAAATCCTTCTAAGCTATCCTGATTCCTGAACATATGTGCGCTACTTAGGCAAGAGTCTTGTGAGTCTTATTAGACGAAAAAGTTTTTTTCTCAGTAAATTCAGAAAGCGAATAAAGTTGAGATAACACCAGGGCTACGTGCTACCTTGGATTTGCATACAAACTGTCAAGTTTTTTTGCTTTTTTAACTTCATTTGAATAATCTTCTGCTGAATTGGCGTGGGGCAAAAAGCACACCCCAGATTGCGGCAGGTGGGCACGAAAAAAACTTCGATTCTTTATTGTGAACTAAGATGCTGCGTGAAATATGACTTCAAGATGACTATGCGGCCATACTGTTGTGTACTTGAAAGAATTTTTTGGATTGCAATACTGCGATTGCGAACAATATCAAAACGATCTAAACGAAGACCCCTTGTAAAAAGAATCTCAAAAAAGTTATGAAAAATGGCAAGAGTTTTATGAAGCGATTGGCCGGTCTGGTCAGGCTAAAATGATTTCACACGACAAAAGGCGCGAAGTGGTGTGGTGATAATAGTCCAGAGCATAGACAGGGTCAGCTCAGGCCAGGCTCAGGCATCATGTGGCTTAAGAGTTGGAAATATATTAAGTGGAAAAGTATACTTTACTCAATTGCTTGTTCGCTGCGACGCGCCGTGCTTGGCGTAAGTCTCTCACCCCCTACAATGCCGGCATCGTGTCGTGAAAGAATTGAAAGTGAAAGCAACACACACACTTAAATGAAATGTACTCGAGTTTGAGTTACTTGTTGTTCGCACATTGCACTGCACTCGATTATTGCCTCAACAATTTTGCCCGGTGGTTTTCTACACTCACTTACACTTTTTTTCCACCCAAAGAAACTTTCTTCATTTCATTGCATTGCATTGCATTGGAGAGAGAGAAAGTTATAAAGGCTTATGGGTTTCCATCATTCTTTCTCTTCTCTCTGTTGAATGCTACCTATTTTCACTTTGAGGCAACACCAAAAAAGGCAAGGAAAATGGATTTAGATTATATATTTCTGGTAGCACACAACACACAATGGACTCAGTCAGCCCTTGTGCAATTGTAGTGCAGTGCAATTCGCTTTGCTCTGTAACGGAGTCCAGCCACGAAATACTGCACTCCTGTCATGACATATGACTGACTGACACAACATGTTTCTCCTACCACCTCAGCAGAGCAGATGGAACAAAAGAAAACTTCAAACGAACGAGTATAAAATAAACTCACAACAGTCTCGGTTCAACTTTATGCCTTCCAAACATCTTCCACGATCTGGCGCTCTTTTCTTTGCTAATCCTGCACTCCTGCACTGCTCATCTAATTTTACGACATGAAATATTCCTAAGTACGCCTACGGCGGGCCCAAAAATGATCTATCTGTGCTACTTGCTTGGCATTTCATAAAGAAAGCCGGCACAGGAAGGATTTGTGTCATTTAAAGAAAGTACAGTGAACTGGATTGAGTTTCAAGCATACGCATACGCGTTACGCACAGAGTAATTTTCCTCGTACTTTTGTTGTCAACTTAAATCGTGGTTTTGATGGGCTGTGAAATGACAGGTCAGGCAAGTGTCTTCCATTCGAGAGACAATTGGTGCGAATGTTTCAGCTCAGAATTGGATTACACAAAAGCGAGATAAAAGGCTTAGAGATTAGTCCTCCCGTGACTGTTGGCGTGAGATAACACAGGGATTCTGTCAACCAGCTTTATTTTGTGTGCGGCTTTGGAGACTTTGAAAGTGACCAAAACTAAATCAGGTCTAAAAGAGCAGATCGAAGTAGGCATTGAAGGCAAAACATTGTCAAAATACAAGCACATGCTTTTTTTCAATCACGTAGGATTTCTCAAACCGGTCGGTTCGTGACGTAACCGTAACCATAATAATAATGTTAATAAAATGAAATGAGCAATGCATTTTGAGCAATACCGAGCGTTGACAATCTTTAAGCCGACCTGTTAAGCTAATCCGTTGAGAACTGTGCAGACTTTGGGAACGGCCAGGAACGGACACCGGTGGTCATTGCATGAACGACTTTGCATCGCTGCGATCGCTAATAATGCTACACATGATTGAGATGCCGATAGAGACAATGGGGAAATGCGCTAATAGTTTAACTATAAGGCTTAGATTTACAAGGCTTATATGAACAACAAAGTGGAGATAACAGGCAGTGCACCGGCACGACACAGTAGTGAAAGCTTTGAGTTGACGACAATCAAATCATTTGATCACAATAAATGCATGCTAACTCCAAATTTCTGTAGGACTCAGATTATTACGGGTGCAATATGTGCAGGGAAAGTCAAGGCTACTTTTGGATTTTCAAAGGCAACAAACTTCTCTCTAGGAATGTGAACACGTTACGAAGCTCGGCAAGACGGCCGAGAGAGCTGACTACGAGTACGACTACAACGGTGATTAGACGGGGACAAATAGTTCATGTCAGGAATTGGACTGCGTTTACTCTTGTTTTACGACTCTCTCGAGAAAACTTCAGTTTCCAACTTCTTTATGATGGCTCTTTATTCTGGACTGACTCGGCAACCAACGCCAGCCACGTTCAACCACAGGAAGAAACTTACAAAATTAATACGCTTTTCCTGTACTATACCGGACTTTACAACTTACCACAAGTTAAGTACCTGCCAATCAGACTCCTAGACAATGGACACTCAAACAGAGTTTAACACGCAATTATGCACCTTCTTTGGCCAAAAATACTTTTTCAAGTAAGGAAAGGGAAAGAATTAGGTAATGGATGATTGCAAATGAATACCGAACCGAACTGAAATAGTCGAACAGTGAATTTACATATAAATTCTTGAAAGTAATGTATTGGA